>CATIWQ010304478.1:0-10104 GCA_949673415.1 Euphorbia schlechtendalii
TGTGGGTTCGATATCTTTTAAAACTACATCGCAACTGTATACTTGCAGTTATCATCATTTTTCTATGTGATAAGAGGTATTGACAACACCTACATTTATTTGTGAACAAGTTTTTGGCATAGTTATTAGCCAATAGTTAACGAGATTTTGGAACCATTATTGATTAAACTTATAAGTAGAAAAGTGGCGAATAGAGGCCATTGAAGAAGTTCCTTTATCTTCTAAGATAGAGTAAGTTTCAATCACTACCTTAACTGCCTCATCTCTAAAGGTAAAAACTAAATCTCAAAGACCTAAGGCTAGTCCAGCAAAAGAAAGGCCAGGAGTCACGCTTGCTCTGCCACAAGTTAGGCAAAGAAGGGCTGTGAAGTTAAGAACTCACACTCAAAGGGAAGCTAAGGCGAGATAACTAGTAGAGGAAGAAGAAGATGCTAAAGATAAGGAAGAAACCTTGACTCAAATGAAGCAAAAATTGGAAGTATTTGAGGCTTTAAAAGAGCAAGGATAATCTAAGAAGAATAAGGAAGAGGACACAACTAGTCCTTGTGCTGCAGCTGCAGTTCAAGAGGCCCTTAATAAAGTAAAGGGAACTTAACACAAGTGCTCTGCCTCCAACCACCCATTATAGAAAAATATTCAGGTGGTGAGCAATGATGAGGATGTTGGAGGTACCCTATCCATAGTCACTCAGACTGAGGAACTCCCTACTCAGTTTGAAGAACCCCAAGCTGATCCATCCTTGGATCAAACAGCTAACTTAGAGGTTCTCTTAAATCCTACCCCTATTTCTTCTGTAAATCCAAAACCCTCTCCTCCTATTAATACCCTAGTTTCTACTCCTATAGTTACTAAAATTCTTACTTCTTCTGTAAATCCCCCACTATAAACATTGTAAACTCTCGTGTAACTATTCCTTCTTCACCTGGACATACTCAGGATTCTTTTCTTCAAATACTTCTCCTAATAACAACCAAAATACTGACTCTTCTCTTCCCCAAACTCAAGCACAAATAATTCCTTCCCCTGTAAAACCTAAATTTATCCCTTCCTCTTCAATTGTACAAACACTTAAACCTGTCACTTCTTCAAATCCATCTTCTCCCCCTTTAATTCCTTTAATTAAGGAAGCTCCTAATGCTGAGAACTCCACTTAGCATGGAGAAGTAAGTGGTCATGTTACTAAGGAAAATTTTACAGCTAGTGAAGTACCTCAACCCAATAATAAGCAAGTCTAAGAGGACTTGGCTGATAAATCCATCTTAGCTCAGATTAGGGAACTTGCAAGGAAGCAATTCCCTTCCCTAAAAACTGATGTTGAGTTAGATGGAGCAGTCAACCGCATGCTACTATCTTAGGAATTAACAGACTTGTCCACTAACACAAAGGCTAAAATTCTAGAGTTCAAGGAATAATCAAGTATTCCCTTTGAATCCCTCTACTTTGAAGAGTTTGAGAAGATTCAAGGAAGCTTGTTTGTGATTCGCAACCATCTAGTGAAGGAGAGTGTCAAAAGCTTAGTGGACAAGATGGTTTTGATTCTTTTTGGGCTGTCTAATTCTACAGCTCAACTCAGCGCATCTTTCTCCTCTATCCCTATGTCTACTGTCCTTGATGATGTAGTGGTAGGAAAGATGAAAGGTAGCATTGATGCTACTGCTGAGCAGCTGAGTAGCTTGAACACCACATTGGTGGCTCACGCTACATAATTTCCTCATTTTGGCAAGGAATAAGCCAAGATCAAGTGCAGCATCGATCACAAAATAGAATTTGTCTTTAAGAAGGTGGAAACCATAACGGATATTAGTCAAAGCATGGCCAAGGTGTTGGAGTCCATATCTCGGCTGCTAGTGAACCAAGATAAGAAATTGGTTGGCGTGCTGAAAAAGGTGGAAGAGACTAGTAAGAAAGTTGAGAACTATCGCTAGACCTTGATTTTCTTGATGAGCAAATGGAGTCTTCTTGTAGAATTGTCAACAATAACACTAATGAAAGAATATCTAAAGCGTAGAAGACTCCCATCGATGCTATGGGAAAGCTGTTTCCGGAGCCAACTAAGTCTCTTGACCTAAATACTTGTCTCTCTATGCACAAAAAGCTCAACCTAATGAAAGATAAAGTCAATGACATGCAGAATTTTATCAACCAAATGGTGGTAACAGGGATATATAACTTACGAGACATTAAGTATATGGCTACAATAATGCACTCCATTAGTCCTAGAATCATTGACATTGAGGTAAAATTGAAGATTGCAATTTCTGCTTCAGACTTTCATGGTTTGCTATAGTGCTTTCAACAGTTTATCTGCTAGGGCTTTGATCACATAGCCCATCTCACACAATGTCATCATCTCTTGCTGAATGATCAAGAATATCTTTCTCTAAAAGGTATAAAGCAGCTTGAATCAGAAATTGTGCCAGCCATCATTAGGAGGTAAGAGGATTTCTAAATTGTTATTGACTCCTTTTACATGTGCCTTGAACAAATTGTGAAGGGCCAGGTAACAAAGGGGGAGAAGGTAGTGGAAGATGCAACAAGGATGGCAGCTCAATATCGACACTCATTATCAAGTCGACCTTTGCGTCAACCTTAGGAATATCAAGCGCATCATTAATCGCATCACCAACAACAGCACATTCTTCGTTTAGTCATCCAAAAAGTGGCTCAAGCTCTCAGCACCATAGATAAATGTAGACTAGGTTCTTAAAACTTGTAATAGGATTTCATGTAATCTTAGTTCAGAACACTATTTCTGAACTGACTAAGTATGTCTTTTGATAATCAATAAAATTATAAGTTTCTCCATCAAGTCAAGTTGAGAGCTTCTTAACTAAGTATGTGTTGTTAAATGCTTGTATGTTTCTGCATAATAATGTGTTGCAGAAAATATTACCTAAACCAACTCAAGAGAAAAGCTGAATTAAGACAAAGTCCTAAAATGAAGAAAAATCCTCTAAGTATGGGGGAGCTGAGTTGCTTGTAGAAGACTCACTCAGTATGGGGGAGCTCAAGCTGACTAAGGAAAGTCACTCAGCATGTGAGAGTCTTGCATCTCTTATCAGGTGTCTCGATATCTTTAAACTATTTATTCAAATTAATCTCTTCTAATACCTGGTTTGTTATCTATCCAAAATAGGGGAGATTGCTGAACCCAAGTTAAAAGTACTTAATAGTACTTAAACGTTTTGGAAATAACAAACTGTTTAGGATAGTGAAATTAATTGACTACTAATTATACTCTTAATTAATGATGTTTACTTGAGTTTTTTAAGGAAAAAAAAACTTAGTTTCATGAGTAATTAATTATGTTACGCTTAGAGTAAGAAAAGCTGAGTTGTGATGAGTACTACATAGTTTATAAAGATATCTAATTAGTTATGCTGAGTTACTTTTATAGAAATAAAAAGTTGTATTCTTTTGACACTTAGAGAATATTTGACACTTATGCCACTGACATTTTCTGTGAGAAATAGAATATACCTTTGATGATTTTCAGGATAAAAAGTACTCAAAATAAAGAAGATACTCATGTGGTGCTCACATTCAAAAGGTGTTAGTATGGAATGTTGGGAGATTCCTCACCAAAGTCCAAGATAAAAAGAATCCTCTAACATGCGCCATTTATCAGTGTCTCCGTGCACCTCTACAAATGTCAAAAAGTCAACTAATGGCAAAATGTAACATTTCGTCTTACACGTCTCTCTATCAGAACGAATTGCATGAAGACAAATGAGTTGTTGACAACAGAATTATATCATGCTTCAACATTCAAAATCTCTATCTCTAAACATCTTGGAATCTGTCTTCAATGAGAAGATTCAAACATTTGAAGAGAAGAGAAATTGAAGAGTTGTTAGGATGAGAAGTTTACAATGGCTAATTCCAAGGCCTTCAACTATAAATAGAAGACTAGAGCAGACATTCAAAACTTAGTGAATCACCTTAAATTTCTTAAAGAGCTGAAACTCTATTCATTTACTCCCAGCTTCAAGAAATTCCAACTCAAGCATTCTTCAAATAATAGAATTCATTATCTGTTTGTAATAGAAAGAAAATCACGTTAGATTTAACATTGTAAAGGATTAAAAATTTATTTGTTGAATTCCTCTATTCGCAAATTTCTTTTAGAAATCTGAGTGAAAGATTGGGAAGGGTACCTAAACTGTGGTCTGAGTGGTAGTAAGAAAGAAAGGTACTTTCTTGAAAAGACTCTACCCACTGTAAAGGCTTCTCCGTCTAAGGAAGAAACAAAAGCACTAGTGGATTAAAAGCTCGGAAAGGAATCCAGGGACTAGAGGTAGGTTAGGGGCCGAACAAGGATAAATCTCAGGTGTTGAAGTTCTAACCTTATTTGTGCCTCACGATTCTCATTCATTATTTTATCTCTACCACTTCATCATTTTGCTTGAAAAACCAATCTATGCTAAGTAGAATACTCAGCATACAATTGAAGATAAACTATGCCAGCAAAGCTGATTAGTTTATAAGTTTTTAGACCAACTCAGCACGTAGCACTCAGCATGCACATCTAAAACAATTCACCCCCTTTACTTTGTAATTAAGCCCTCTAAGGAGCAACACTTTCTTCCATAGGATAACTTCAACTCGATGCTAAACAATCACATAACTTCTCTCAAATTAAATGGCTCACTCACATTTAACTTGAGAGAAATATCCTCAACCATTAATGCATTTTACTCAAACCTCTTTGCAGCCCCATCATTGATTCCATTCTCTTTACAAAAGTTATCATTTGAGAATTCTAATCAATGGGAGCCCAAGTGATCCAATCCGAATTCATATAGGTGTGAAGAAAGGTGACCCTTATTGCCTTTCATTTTTGTTCTAGCGATTGAGGGACTAAAATTGTTCATGGGTATAAGCATTAGAGAAGGATTGCTACCGAGATTCAAATTGGAGGACTCATTGCTAGATATTTCCTTGTTATATTTTTTGGATGACACGATTTGTTTTTTTACTGACTGGTGAATCTCTCATTTAATCGTTTATAAGAATACTTTGGTTATTTGAGCTAATCTTGAGCTTGAGGATTAACTACCACAAGAGTTACCTTCTTGGAATTAACATTGACGACTCAACCTTACATTTTTCTACTTCTGGGCTCGGTTATAAAATATAGAAATTCCTTGTATCTTATATCGGTGCTCCTCTAAGTTATAAGCGTTTGAGTTGTGGTATTTGGGATGGTTTAATGGAAAATTTTCAAAATTGTCTTTCATACTGGAAGGGCAAGTGCCTATCTTATGCGGTTAAGATTTTGATTAAATCGGTACTCTCTTCTATTCGAATTTACTTGCTTTCTCTTTTCACTTTACTGACGGCAATGAATAAAAAGTTGGCGTGCATTATGTTGAACTTTTATGGAGGGAGACTTGGTAAGTTTTAGTTTATGTAAAGTTAATTAGGCCACCATAAATTTACCGAAACATTTGGGTGGTTTATATATTTCTTTGACTTTAAGCTCATGAATTGTAGCCTTCTCCCTAAATGGCTTTGACGTCTTTTCAACTCAGAAAAACAACTCATTATGGGATTTTTTTGCGCTAAATGATACGGATTTACTTCTTGGTGGGATTTAAGTGAATATGAGAGGTTAAAGTTATCAATGATTTGGTTAAATGTGCTAGCTTATTGCCACTGTAATCACGTGTTTTGGAATTTTTTTCACTTCTAATTGTCGGATACGATTGGGGAATGATTTATCGACTTTATTTTGGCTCGATAATTGGTCATCAAACAGGCCTTTAAATGATATATAGCTAATTTATAGGAGCTTAGTGGCATGAAACTTGGGTCAGTTCATGATGTTTGCTATGAGTTTTTTGGAGTTGAAATTCAAGGAAGGCCACTATGGAATAGAAGGCTTCGTCTCAATTAGCAAAACCGATGTTTAGAGCCAAAGAGGTTGGTCTTTGCAGCTTCTCCGTCATTTTTTCCATCTATAGCCACCGAAGCTTCTCTAGACTAACTAATCTCTATGGTCTTTGCAAAAAAATATGGATTGTATTTTATGGAACCTCAGGGTTAAGAAGTCTTTTGCTATAACATCTTTTTGTGCGGGATTGTATGAGGGAAGTACCTTGCTGAACCCATCTTGTTCATTCAAGCTGATTTGGAAAACATGTGCACTTCCTTGTGTGCGTCTCTTTGCATGACTAGTGTTTCACAAGAGATTACTAACGAGAGAATTCCTTTTTGGTTATGGTTGCGTATCTATATTGGATACAACTTGTCCATTCTTCCCGGGAAGTGAGTCACTCTATCACTTGCTTCTATCTGTCGTTGATAAGTATATAATTACACTTATTATCATATTAATTTTATACACTAAACACTACAGTTTAAGTCATTTTTATACTTCAAATAAAAGATTTCATGTGGTATGTAGTTTTTTTTATGCAAATGCAGATACTAGGTAAATCTTGGGAGTAAAATGATCTAAAGTGGAATTCTATGAAAAAAGAGTGAAAAAGGTGCAAAAAAATGCATGGAAATTAAAGATTTGGCTTAGGATCAAAGCTGTCAAAGATCGGTGAAGTTACAAGGAGAATTTTGAAGAAAAATGCAATTCACGATCGTGACAATCATTCGCGATCGTGAATTGTTCTTCTTCAAAATAGAAATCTACCAATCAAAGATTCATGGTCATGACTTGTATATCGCGGTCATGACTTGGATGGTTTTCTGGTTTAATCTTCTTAACTATCAACTGCCAGATAAGGATGATCAACTGCTATCAACTGCTATCAACTACCAACGAATAGACACCTATCAGAATCAACCAATCATGAAAAGGTTCCTATCTATTGTGGATTAGATTGAAGCTTCTCAACTAATCACAGTGAAGTGATGCAATCATTCACCAATGGACACAACTCTTCGTATGGATAGATGCAACCCTTCGAACTCTATAAATAGGGCTTCAAGACCTCACAATTTCATGTAGCAGCAAGTGGTGCATTAGAGTACATGAGTGAGATATAGTGTGTGTAAAGATAGAGAATTCGCTACATTCATAAGTGTTAGCTACAAAATTTTTAAGTGATTTAAATCCTTGTTTCGATTACTAGATTTCTCTATATTCTTGAGCGATTGTTGTATAAGTGTACTTTCAAATCACTTATCAATAAAAGTTTTCGTTCTTCAATTTTCATTTGTTCGATATTCGCAAAGAATAGCATCCTTGAGGAGGTTCTGTACGGGCCGAGACAGAATTCAAAGCAGATGCAATAATTGCGGGAATTGACAACTCCCATTAAAGAGTGGATACAGTTTGATCAACTTTAGCTTTCACTTGCATACGTTACAACTTTGCCTTGCTTTATACTTATACTTTCTATTTCAAAGTTTATGATATGTCTATGTGTCATAATGCGTATTTCGAGTTAAGTCTTTTATATCAATCAAGTTATATGTGTTGGAGTTAATTTTAAGAGTAGTTTCAGGGTTAAGAATATTGTGTATAATCACTGGATCTGTGATATAACACTGTTTAGTGAGCCAAAATTTTTGAAATGGTAACTTGCTAAATATGGCTATGTGAGAGCGAACTATACTAAGCATAGTATTGATGTTGTTCAAGTTTATACAATTATCTTAATTCATTTGCGCTAGGTTTAGAAAAGTTATTTCATGTGTTGCTCTGTGGCGAATAATTGAACATCTGGTTATTTTGAAATGAGTCCGTTAGATTAGTTTAGTGAATCGTAACATCTTTGTTGAACTTGCATGTTTTCTCTGCTATCCGTATTTCATAGGGAAAATCTATATAATTTTGATTCTCTAATCTTTCATATCTATATTTACTCATTCTTCATTCTAACCCTCTTACCCAAAATATTAAATCTATTTTATTTTCTTTATTCTGTCTTCCTTGTTGATCTTCAGAGCTAGTCCCTCCCTGTGGGTTCGATATCTTTTAAAACTACGTCGCAACTATATACTTGCAGTAATCATCATTTTTCTATCTTGATAAGTGGTATTGACAACACTTATACTTTACGTGAACAAATTTTCGGCACCATTAATATATAGCCAAAATCTTTGCGAAAAATTTATTAAACTTATCAGTAGAAAAATGGTGAACAAGTTTTTTGCCCCGTTGCCAGGGAAGGCAAGTGCGTTCTAGAGATCAAATTGCCGGAGAACGGGCAATTATATTTAATACGTTTGTTTTTCTTAGTTTTTCTAGGTACTAAGTCTAAAAATTGAAGAAATAGAAGAATTGAAGAAGATCATGACTGCGACTATAAATCACGATTGTGAAGTTATACAACAAAACCTTCTGTTCCTGTTTTGAAGGAAATCCCGATCAAGACAGGCCTTCACGATCGCAACATGGGCCCCGGATTCTCCTTCACAACAAACGGGGTTTCTCTTTTCTTTTTCATATTTTTTAGAATAGTTAGTTGTTTGTTTAGTTTTTCATTTTTTAATAAAATCTCTCATAATGAAGACATTGTGTTCTTTAGTGTGGGGGAGCAATTGTAAATCCCGAAAAATCCAAAAAAAATTGAATAAAATTAAAAAAATCGAAGAATTTGAAAATTTTTGTTGATTTACATGTTATTTATCCACTATCTATTCATATACTTTACTAACAGTTATCCAAGGTTATTCTGAGTGTTAGGTATTTCAAGTTTGATGTTAGTGCACAAGATTTATCAATTTGGCAAGGATGAGTGGTGAGTAACATTCGAAAGCAACATTCCAAGTTTTGATATATATTTCAAAGCAAAATGAATTAGTATAAGTTATATAGTTTTAGTTTATTACTTCCGATAAGTTTAAGTGGAGTAATATATAATGGTATTCTTACTTTGAGTTTTATATGCAAATCTCGAATAAGTCCTATAAGTATTGAGCGAGTTTAAAGTGTTGGGAAACTATAGCCATAATACTTTGAAATTGATAAATAAAGGATGAGGGTATTAAAAGAAAAATCAAAAGAAAGAGAGGATAACTAATGTAGGGATGATAATGGGCCGGATCTGGATCTAATCTGGACCCATATTTCCATCATTTCAAGGTTGACACAAGTACCATATACCTTGGGCCAACCTTGAAATGATGGAAATATGAGTCCAAGAGAGATCCAGATCCGGCCCATTACCATCCCTAAACCATTGAGTTATGCAAAAGGTGAGGAATGGTGCGACGTAGAAACTGCAACCATTCAATGAGTGAAAATAGAAAAGAAAGCATAGCATAAAAAATGGTTGCAAAGTACAAAGTACTTCAAAAACATATGCTTAAAAGAAAAAATGAGAGAGTGGTATGGAGCATAAAATGCAATCACTGAAAAAGGGGGAGAGTGATATGGAGCATAAAATACAACCACTGAGAGTGTTTTAGCATCCTAGGTTACCTAAAAATGCCTCAAGAGAAAATTAATCAAAGTATGCTTTCCATGTCCTTTATACTTTATACTATGCTTAAGAGAAGGTAATATTCGAGTTTGCCTATATCGCTTATATGAATATGCGATTGGATTGACTCTCATTAAGAAAAAAGGTATGCAACTAAGCTATATAAATTGCACATTACTAATTTGTGGGAAATTTTGAACTTCTACTTGAATCATATGCAACGTGGGAATGTGGTACTCACTACAATAGTCTTTCACAAAATGAGGTACGAACTTGATTACCAATTTATACACTTCTGTTGAATTTACCTTGAGGACAAAGCAAAAGTTAAGTGTGTGAGTATGATAAGTGTATAATTACACTTATTATCAATATAATTTTACACACTAAACACTATAGTTTAAGTCATTTTTATACTTCATATAAAAGATTTCATGTGGTATGTAGTTGTTTTTGGTGCAAATGCATATACTAGGTAAATCTTGGGAGTAAAATGATCTAAAGTGGAATTCTATGTAAAAAGAGTGGAAAAGGTGCGAAAAGATGCATGGGACTTAAAGATTTGGCTTAGGATCGAAGCTATCAAAGATTGGTGAAGTTACAAGAAGAATTTTGAAGAAAAACACAATTCACGGTCGTGACAACAATTATTGGTCGTGACTTGATACACTTCAGAGGTAGAAATTGTCAAACAAAGATTCACGGTCGTGATTTG
>CATIWQ010304519.1:0-17504 GCA_949673415.1 Euphorbia schlechtendalii
TACCATACTTTCATAATAAAATTGACACTTCTTGTTTATCCTACCAGTTACATACCATTTATATACCAGTTTCTTACCGGTTGAAAAAATATTTTCGAAAAAGTATATCACAGTGGATGGCGTTTCGAAGATAAAAATGAGACGAACAAAAAACTTCAAAGCATCATGTCAAAAAAATGAGCAGTTTAAGAGATAATGACGAAATAAGATAAGAAAATTAAAAAACAAACGTAGAAGGTAATGGAGATGAACACAGAAACTTTGGAGCGTATAGAAGGTAAATATAAAACTTAATTGGTCAAATAAGTTAGGACACAAAACTTGGGCTGAAATTATTCGTAGCTTTCAGTCAATTTATATAACTTCTTCCCCTTTAAATTGTTGTGTTGGAAAATAGGAGTGAATTTTGATGAATATCGGAATTTTGGTAAATTAAGAGTGATATTTGACATGTAGTGATAATTGTTGTAGGTTGTAAATGTGTTTGGCCGTACATGCAAGAAGAATAAAGTTAAAAAAAACGTGACTTGTGAGTAAAAAATTGAGTGTGAAATTTTTTTTTCAAATGTACAAGGTTTCAAAAAAACTTGATAAAAATATTTTTCTTATATATATATATATAGAATATTATTATTAATGTTTAACCATTTTATTTAATAATTACATATTAAGTAAGTAAATAAAATATTCATTTGATTATATGATTTTCTCAAGTTTATAATCATCTTTTAATTAAAAAAATATTTGTAATTCTAATATTCTTTCAAAATTTAACATTGAGAATCTATTAAATTGAGAATCTATTGTATTATTTCAAACCAGCCTAAAAATTTCATTTCAGAATGAATAAAATTACGTCATAATGTAATTAAATATTAATGATTTTTTGTTTGCTAACATTTTGAAATCACAAATCATGTTGTGGGAAAAAATTTCACTTACCTTTTACCGAAAAATAGTGAAAACATGCCATGTATTTTGAATTAGCTTATAAAGAACAAAATCAAGTAAATGTACTATAGTTGTAAGAATTTGTGATATTATTTTCAAATAGAATGAAATTAAAAACTATATTATATTATTTTTCGAAATCATTTTATAGTTATAAAATTTACATTGAAATATTGAAAAGTTAATGACAAGTTATGTGCGAAAAATATCCCATCCAAATTTAACCGAATTCAGTGTAAAGTTAAAAATGCGGAATGAAATTGCAGTCCAAAATATGTAGAATTATGTGTGAGTGTTTCATAAAAAAAAAATGTGTGAGTGTTGAGTAGGGTTTTTCTGGTTACCATACCTGACTCTCTTGTTGTATTATTATTACCTCACTAAACAAAACACAATTTCCTTTTCACTTATTCTTTCTAATAATTTGACATTTGGGGCACGTACCCCATGTGGTCAATGCTTCTAATTATTATTTTATCATTCAATCCATGTGCTATACCAACATTTTTGGCTTTTCATTTTCAACTCCACCATAACACTATATATTAGTAATTTAATTCCATTTCGTGTCCTTATTTTCTTTTATAAATTAATAAATAAATTCAGATTATTTTTGTGATGACGAAATATGGCTTGAATTATGAAGACATCGATAAATTTGGAAATATTTTGTGCTGACTAGATGTAGGCTGAAGAAATATAACACTAGCGATGATAATAATAATAATAATAATAAAAAAATTGGAAAACGAAAAAAAAAACAATATGCAGATCCAAATTTCCATTCTAAATCTAACTACGGACACAATCCTTAAAAGTTTTGCAGAAATTAACCTCTTTCACAAAAACTTCATGCTGTTAAAGGAACACGTTATAGCCCATTCGATCCGAAAAATACCAGAAAGTATTCTATTTCATGAATTTGTAGCAGCAATGCATATTTGCTTACTATAGAACAGAGACCACCAGTTATCTATATAATGCAAAAAGTTCAACTACAAAGAGAGCAATAATTGCAAAGGCATGGCAAATAAGAATGTAGGGGTGTTTGGAAACCTAAAACATGAAGGAATTCAGTTGAATTTATTTCTTTTGACAGACTAAGGTTTAAATTGTTTAAGTAATTCTTTCTTTCAAACTCAACAAATTATCATCAAGTCATTCATTGAGAATAAGGGAATGCAAGGTAAGTAACACAGAAACAAGCATAATACCAAAATAATAAACGGCTAATAATATATACAAAATCAATAGTCTAGAGGTACAGAGAGAAAAGTAATGGGTCTTGACTCATGAACCCACTTCTCTACAACTTCCTCGAAGCTTTTGATGAAATTCAATTCGATTGAATTGGATTTTAACAAATATCATGTCTGAAAAGAAAAATAAATGAAGAATTCAATCTCCTCTGTATTATGTAATTTGGAATCAGGCCGAAAATGGCGGGATTTCACGCGAAATGATTTGGGCTTCGACAATTAATTGTCGATTTTACCATAATGCCCCTTACTTGTTTCTTCTTTCTTTGGTCGACCATCCATTCATTCTTTGCGACAAGCCCACCAAAAAAAACTCAAGTCCGGCGGCTGTAGAGAATCCGTCATCTCCAACGCCGTCTCTGTCATGTAGTTTTAATCGTCATCAATGCAGAATTTATCTCATGATAGTTTCTCGCTCGCAAGAATGTAAGTCTTATTATTGTTAATTTGTGATTTAGGTTTTGTCTATTCTCATCTCATCTCTTCCAAGTCGGTCAACTTATCAATCATACATTAAACCAGTAAATTGATAGATTACATACGAATACTTGGTTGATAAATTTTTGTTTTGAATTGGCATATGCATGTTGGTGGTTGCATTCTAGTCTTCAAATTTCTACTTTCCTTTCTCCAATAATTTGATGTGCTATTGATGATATACTCAGGCTCAAACAATCGGACTAAGAGAATAGAAATTTTCCATTAATCATCAAAGAAGAATTTACAGTAAAAAGAAAAGAAGAAGTAGAGCTTGAGAGCTAAATAGAATTAGCTACAGAACTATCAAACGGTTTTTATATACAAAAATATCATAAAAGTGAAATGCCTAATTTACCCTTGAAAACTCCTAACGGTAACTAAGCTCTATAGTCTTATTAGTTATGTTGGAAAATTGTATTATATTATTTCAAAAGAAAACAAATTATCTGTTACAAGTTTACATGTAAAATATTTTGCATTGTATTTGATAATAAGTTTTGAAATAATAGTTTTTTAATTGCTTATTGGTTCATGGTAAATGGGATTTTATGAGCATTAGTCGGTTGTAGTTATTTTATGGGTTTGCCGTTTGTATTTCTAATGGACTCAATGGCATGTTCTATAATTAATTACTTTAGACTATATTAACTTTTCTCTTAATTACTCAACGGTTACATCTTGGGCTATATACATGACTAATACAGTATGTGTGAGTTTTATAACATGTGATCTGTTTTTAATTTTCCAAAGTCATGTATTCGATCTTGTTCATCAATTACGAACTATGATTATATATATATATATATATATATATATTGCATTTTTATTTATGTTACCACTTTCAAATCGAGAGAGAGAAGTTGTTCAATCCTGTGAGGAACTAAGAAATATCCTTTAAAGACAGTGTCTAGCAGGACTCAATTTATTGGTGTTCAAGTTTCCTAAACTTAAAGTGTATTTTTACACATATTATATTGATTATGTTTATTACTTGGTTGAAGGCTGGATCAAAAAACTTAATAAGGCGAACTTCTCAATTTGATTGACAATTACGTATTCGAGAGAAGTAAATGGGATCGAAAATATTTTTTCATTTTTGCCATTGTTTTTTAAAAATGTTCCTCTTTGTACTTTTCATTCTTAAATCTAATGGTAAGATCTTCAATTAGCTGTGAAGTCTATAATGTCACTTGTAACTTGTTTTTGGGCATTCATATTTATGTTGCCTGATCTGAATTTATTATACATGTATTGTTCAACTTCCTATTTATTTTCTGAAATCATTAGGATGCTATGTTTTTTTAAATGGTTAGAGTTGGCTTGATTGGATTTCCAACTTGTCCTCAAGAAGCTTTGTAACTTCAGCATGCACTTTGCTATTGTTTCAACTTTATTTAATTGTTGATTAGCACTGGATTAAGAGGTCAATTTTGGCCGTTCAAATAGGCATTTGTGAACAACTTTTAACTTTAGATTAATGTTATTTGAAGATTTGGACTGATCTGATTACAAACACATAGTTGTTTTGGTCAATATTGATAATACCTAGCATTCGTTTTCCAAATTTTGTTTATAAACTTTATGTACTTTACAATGTAGTGAATCTATATTTCAAATACATATAGCTTGGTTCTGATCGTGAGTTTATACTTGAGATGCTTGAAAATTTGCATCAGGAGTAGCTTATTTTCATTGAATTTCTAGGAATTTCGAAAAAAATTATATCAAAGTTGAGTTTGTTTTCTAACTTACTTTGGTTGCCTCAATTCAAAGAAAATCTTCCCTGAAGATTGCATTATTAGCCTCAAAGCTAACTGACGAGATCCGCCCACTAAAGAAAATGAAACCATCATATTGCATAATCCACATTTATATCAAGTTCTCTGTATATAATGTTTTGGTGCTTCTGTATAGGATATTATGGAGGCTAAGGCAAAAGCAAAGAGATGTGGGTTTAGATTGGCAAGTGTTCATACTTCTTTTTATAGTCGATAAAAATCCTGTTGAAGTCTTCAGCAATCTGCTTCTGGAATAGCTTGTTGAAAGAAATAGCGCATATTGAACACAGAAGTTATGCTTCAAGTGTTGAACAAAATGGAATTGACAAGTTCAATGGTTCTAGATGCAGGGGACTGACTAGTTATAAGATTGTTATTGTAGACATGAGATTTAGTATAGATCTCGGTCTTTAATTTTGTTGTTTGGTTTGATTTAGGGACTGAATTAATTAAAAAAATATAGTAGATTGACTACAGTCTATGACAAATGAACAAAATAAGTCTATTTTGCTAGGTAAATTTTTTTAGAGGTTGTTAAAAAATTTATACTATAATTGCAATTTGAAAGCTGCCAGCGGAGTCGCAAGGTTAGTAATAGTACGAGGGCAATATTGGAAGTATAAGTCATGAGCAAACAAATGAATTTTCTAATGTTTCCAAACGAAGGAATTCACGATTAAATTCCACTAAGAGTATTTGATCGAATTCTTCTGTTTGTTGAAGAAATGTTTTCCAAAACAAAGCCTTAAGCATAGAATTGGGGATTCCCATGGTAGCATTCCAATTTCAGCAGCAATATTTGAGGTAATTAGACAAAATAAACTTACAGACAAATTTCTTTTTTGGCCTGTTCAGGATGCCAACGTTCATACAGGTAATTAGCTATTGCCAATGTGCCTATTAATCTCATAATGATACATAGTAATGAAAAGCTAGAATAAAATTTGAAACAAAAATTCAATTAAATCAGAAGAGAACAGATTTTCCTAAATTTACATCTTTTAAGAGTAAATATATTATAATGCACAATAAACAAAACCAGTTAAGAGTAGAACTGAGACAACTATCGACCTTAATGAAATGCAAATAAAAGAGAGGTCTTCCAAATTTGGAAGGAGACAGACAAAAATGATACCAACCAGCTATATTGTCGGTTCAATATTCTACTCAGTTATGCCAGGAGCGTTGTTTTCAACATCGACATCCCCCATTCCCGTGTCTTCTTCTTCTTCGCTGTCTTCATCGCCGCTTCTTTCCTCATTGTCATCTCTTAGCTTGGCCATGTGCTCAGCTAGCAATTTATCATCCCGCTCACTCACCTATTTTATTGCAACCAAACAAAATAAATACCAGAAATCAAAATTACAGGGTAGCAAATAGAAATACATGGAAAGTGAGACTCACAGCTCTTGGAGGCTCCTTCACAACAAGCTTCCCCTTTTGCTTCTCTATGGTTTCAGTGCAAGCTGCTATTGCGTTGCTCAGAACTGATATCCCTTGCTCCTGTGTTATCGAATATTTCTCAGTAATGTTTCTAAGCTAAAATAACATCTAGCTTACAACAGCTATGAACTCATGAAAAGATGTCGGACCGTTTTGAATGAAGTAACAACCACAAGTTGCAGAGCTATATGCAAAGAAGAAGTGGAAGAACAAGATGACAAGTTTGATTATGCACTTTTTTGGGATACTATATTCAGACTGCAAAGCATTTCATGGTATCTTTAACAAAAGCCTTTGGTAACAGCAACATTACCACCATTGTTTTAAAAATCAGCTCAGGTTCAAAAGACTGACTGATTTGTATGGATCTGGATCTAGGCAGTATAAGTCATGTGACAAAAAGATTTCCGCCAACGCGGGCTATATAGCACGGTAACCCAGAAAACAACACTTCTAGAATCTATAGGAAACGGAAACAGTGGATAACTTCTAAATAATGAGAATAGAGGTGCGAATTTATAAATATTCAATTAACAAATATGTATATACTATATATGATGTTATCCTTCTGCAAAGTAGAAAAAAAAGACCACATCGACTGCAAACTTCAAAAAAGCATGACATAATTGCAAATTATTGATTGATAGTGTTAATTGATAAAGACATTTTAGTATAGAAAAGTGATAGACTGTTAGTAAAATAATTGTTGAATAATTTGCGGAAACTGTTTCCCAAATCTAAGGAAATGAGTTTCCAACTCTTATTATCTAAAGAAACAGCCCGGAAATCTTTCTTCCACGGTTTCTATGAGTTTATAGATTTCTGGTTCTGGATTGGAAAAGGTGGGCTAGTCTGCACTTTTTAAATTGAAGAATTTATTTTTAATCATATTTGAAAGCATTTCAGAAATCGGGCCAAGCATACATTTTCAAAATAACACCAAAAGCTTTAGTTGAATTTATGATGTTAATTTATTAATAAATATAAAAAAAATATACAAATCTGATTAGTCCCCACTTAAGCCTCGGAGGTCCCGGATGCCTTAGTAGGGCCTAGCGATTTTTAAAACACAATAAAATATACATAAGAGCATGGTTAAACTTGAAAAAATATAATGAGCATGTCAAACACTCCCATATTTAATCAACATAAATCTTACCTTATCTAGAGTTTGTGTAGTGAGAACATAAAGCGGAGGAGCAACCAATTTAATTTTGACAGGACAGTCTTGGTTACCAGCAGCTTCAGCTTTTCTCATTGCATCCTGTAAAGTAAATAGACACATATAGTTTGTATACAATAATAGGCCTTCTCTTAAACAGAATGTATTTAATTTTCAAACAGCCAGAGTTAAAATAAAGGAAAGCAAAGTCAACCTTGATGTGAAGAACTCCATCAAACTGGAAACATTTCATTTCAATATCAGCCCGAATCTTTAATGGTTGAGGAGTCATTCTCCTCCTAATATTCTTCACCAAAGCTTCTTTGACATCCTCTGACACAGCAGGTATCACTTTGGTTACCTGTACAGCAATTAGCAATAAAAAACCTTTGTTATCAAAATAAATTGTCTAAATTGTAATTTGGAAAGTAAAATTACCTCCTGTCCATCAGCCCCTATTTCTTTGACTTCACGAGTAAGAGAATTCAAAACAGAGTCAGGATCATTCACAATGACTTTGAATGCCTACCAAATTTTTAATTAATCAAACAAATATTCTATTTATAAGCTCGTAGGATTTTAAGAAATGTCAATGAAAGTACTCGCCTCAAATGCATGGCCATATTTTCGGTACAGAGGCCAGCCCATGTGGATGTATAGTTCCTGTTGAAGATGTTAAAGTAAGCAAGCATGAAATGGTTAAGTGGCCTGTTTACTTGAGCATTTGAGCATGAGAAACAGATATTTCAAATTGTTGAAGATGATAATGGATATGGATGTAGCAAGCATAACTTCACATTAACTAATTGTATACATCATATACTATCCGAGCACGTCAATGAGAGAAACACCAGCCGTAATTTTTTATTCTACAAAAAAGCTGCATTCAAACCAGAGAACCAAAGGGCTACTTCTCAAGACGAGCTATTTGAAGGGATCTTTTGCTAAGAAGTGAGTATATCAAAGAGTAAGAATTCCAAAAGGAAGCATGCTTTTAAGGAAACTATTCACTCTCACAGAGCTGCAAGCAATAACCCATTCCATTATGAGCCATCCTCAAAAATTTATGATCTTTATAAGGTTTTCCAATTCAAGGCTCCACAAAACACAATTTAACATTGAATTCAAACCCTAGCAGAAATACTCCTACGATTTCCACTCAAATCCCTACTTTCCAATGCAAAAGTTGTTCTAATTACTAGCCATCAAGTCGGCATGAGATTCAATGTCAAAAGCATTTGACTTCATATCAAATCAAATTTCTAAAGAAGTTCCTAAAATTTGGAATTTAAGACGATAAAGCCCTGATATAACAACAGGAATTGTAAATACCAAAAATTACCTCCAAGTCAACACCCATGGTCTCAGCAACATGGCGCATAATAGAGTGAACAAGCTTGCTCTTATTGTACCTCTCTTCGCAAGCTTGAATATCCTCTTCGCTAACTCTTCTCTTACTCAAATCGATATATCCTTTCTCTTTATCAACACGAAGGACCATAACAGGTTCTATGCGGCCGACCTTAATCAAGCTACTAACACTGCGAATCCTACGGCGGGAGAGCTCGGAGAACAATATCATACCCTCAATGTTGTTGTACTCGAGAAGTGAAACGTAGGCGCCCATATCAGCTATGTTCTTCACCTGTATCATCACCGCCATATCCACCTCCGGGTACCTGGCTTCGTACATCCGGCACTCGAGATTCGGCGTATGCGATCCCATGATTTTGATTTCTATTCTATCGAATTGGGCGATTTCGCTGGAGATTTGGGAACCGCAGTGGTTTTTCAGTGAGCGACGAAAAAGGTGATGAAAGGTTTATGGTCTTGCCGTAAATCTTCAGTGGCCATGTTCAGGTGACATCTAAAAGTAGAAATTTTTTTCATGACCGTGGCAATAACATTAAAAATAAATACCAGTTGATTATTTTTTCATTTTAACATGTATTTATTCTAGCTAATGAAATAAACATTGTTTACAATTAAATATAATACATATATATTATATCATATAAAAAAGATGAGCCAAACAAGTTATTAAATATGTATTTTCAAATTGATTATCTATTCATTCCTATGTGATGATTTTGTGGAATATATAAACTAGTAAAGATGTTTTATAGGAATATAACGGGCATAGCATTAGGAAAATATAATTTAGCCAAATTATTATTAATTGTATCCTTATCAATAATAACATTCCTTTCAATTAACTTTAATTTTTTAATTTAAAATAATTAAATCTCTCAAATCGTTAATTTTTTTCGAAATGATTCTTTATAATATTTTATTCGTTTCATTTTTATCCTTAAAACAAGATTCAACTCGATATACTTTAAAAAAAATTGAAAACTAAAATTGGTATAATTCGTATTATACGAGTTTGCATTTCAATATAATGTTTATTATACCAGATTTCTTTATACGCGATTTTTTCCATGTGATATAATGCGTATTATACGACTTTGGGATTTGGTATGATGTTCATCATATTAGATTGCTGGTACAAAGAAATCTAGTATAATGAACATTATATTAAAATGCAAACTCGTATAATATGAATTATACCAATTTTTATCGAAAGTATATTAAGTTATATCTTGTTTTAAAGATAAAAATGAAACAAACAAAATATTTTAAAGAATAATTTTGAAAAAATTAACGATTTGAGAAATATGATCTTTTTAAGTTAAGAAATTTAAACCAATCAATAGAGAGAAGGTTGTTGTTAAAAAAACGTAATTTACTTATATATTCAAATAAGAAAATACAATAAGGCCCTGTTCTCTTCACTTTCAATTTGGTTCAGTTAAGTTCAGTTAAGTTAAGTTCGGTTCAGTTAAGTTAAGTTTAGTTCAGTTCAGGTCCATTAAGTTAAATTAAGTTAAGTTAAGTTCAGTTAAGATCTATTAAGTTCAGTTCAGGTTCATAAATTTTAATTATAATAATGATTATTCTAATTAATCTTTAATTAAAATTAACAGTAATAATAATAAAAAGAATAACATTGATAAAAAATATTAATATAGAAAAATAATTATTATTTAATGTAGTTAATATTGAATATAAATATAGTCTAAATAATTTTTAAATAGTGATAATTACTAGTGTTATTGATATAATAATAGTATTAATGTAACTATAATACAATAATATTTTTATTTATAATCATAGTATTAATTAATTAGAAAATGTGATATGGAATAATAAATAAAAATATTTATTTATTAAAATAACTATTACGTTTTTATAGTCTAATAATAAGTGATAATTTGAATCGAAGCTATAATATATTATAATAATTATTATTAGCTCACGTGTAATTGTAACAATAATTATTATTTGAATAATAAAATTTTCAGTAAATGAATTTAAGTATTATAAAATTTTTTGTTATTAATGGTATTAAAATTGTTTTATTAATTACTTTATATAGGTAGTTATTAATAATATTATTTGTAATGATTATTAATAATTTATTTATTTTTATATTTAATGGGTTTTACTATTATTTTAATAATTAATATATTTATTATTAAGTTCAATTAAGTTCAGGTTCATTAAGTTCGGTTAAGTTCAGTTAAGTTAAGTTCAATTTTGTTAAGTTCAGTTAAGTTCAGTTCAGGTTTCAGAAGTTGAAGAGAAAAGGGCCTAAGAGGCTTTAGGCATAGAAGAAAGTTGCTAGCCACCAACTCTAAGCCCAACAATTTTTAACAAAAAATCACGAAGAGCAATAAATCTCCCCCACCATCGGATTGAAAAGATTTGATAAGACAAACAAAATATTTCTCCACAAGTGTTTTAAATTGCATGAACACGTCTCTAACATTAGATTTTTGCTTTAAAAATAAACCTAAGAATACTTGATAAACTAATCAAGAAACAAGAGATAATAACGGTACCCATCAACAGATGTAACATGCGATAGCCCTCAAACATCCGCACAAATTATCTAAAGGGAACACTACGAAACAAAATTCAATAAAACAAAAGGCAATTTATGATGCTTCGAGACACAACATGAAGAACACAAAGAATTCGATGTATTGGAAAACTCAATATTATTGATAAATAAAAATTATTTGACAAGCGGAAAAGAAGTATGGCCTAATCTATCATGCCATGTTGACAAAGAAATAATGTTCGTAGACACGCACTTTATTTGAAGCAGATAAACATAACGCATAGAGTACATTGTTACTTCGGCCTTTGTATGTGGTCCGTCCCGTTTTCAAATCCTTGATAATAAAATAATCAGAAAGAAATTCAACAAAAGCAGGATTAGTGTTAGTTAAGGCATAAATAGATAAAAGATTGTGAGACGACCTTGGAGTCCTGTACTATATTTTTTCTGAGTTCACATGAGCCTAACCCTATGTTTTTTCAATACAATTATCACCTCCTTGAGTTTTGTTTCCGTCCAATTACTACCTCTTTTTGTTGCTATTCTTCATTTATCCATCCAAATAATTATTATTATGACAATATTACCCTTTGTATTCATTTGTCTAATTAGTCATAGTTTTATTATATAGGCACATTATTAATTCATTTAAATAATAAAATTATGTAATTTTTTATAAAATGATGAACTAAATGGTACGTAGAGAAGTTATTTTTTTGTTGTATTTTGTTAATTGTCATGACAATTTAATACATGTGCTACTTTACTTTGATTATATTATATCAAGAAGTTTTATATATAAATCAAGAAGTTTTATATATAAATGTAAGTGTACAATTTTTTTTAACAAAAATTTAAAAGTTTGGGTACCATTTTCTTGCACCAATCTATTAGTTTTTTATATAAAATATTTGATATTGAATAATCTTCTCAAAAAATTAATATCAGTGTTTGGATACTTTTTGTATTGAAATTGAAACCATAACTCATGGAAATCGAGGTTTTAAAAGATTGACAATCTTTGACCTTGAAATGTAATTGGCGTTTTGTATCCGTGTAAGTTATGTTGTAGTTCCATTTATCGCTATAATTTACATCTTGAAACTAAAAAATTTTGTTGAGAATGAACAATTTAGGGGAATCTCAACTCAGCTTCATTTTACTGCAAGAAAATGGTACAAGACCGTTTGAATTTTTTGTTATAAAATTGTGCACTTACATTTAAATACAAAATGTCTTGAGGTATTATAATCAATGAGCAACATAGCACATGTACTGAAATTTCATGACAATAAAATACAACAAATAAAATAATTTTTTTACGCGATATTTAGTTCATCATTTTCATCTAAAACATATATAATCTACTTATTTAAGTGAAGTTATAATATGATTATATAATAAAATAAGCTAAATAGACAAATGAAGAATAATGGTAATTTTGTCATACTATTAATTATTTGGATGGAAAAATGAAGAATATTAATAAAAAAAATGTAATAGTTGGATGAAAGTAAAACTAAGAAAGATCGATAATTGTATTGACCAAACATATTAATGTAAAAAAATTGAGCTTATTATAACTGTATGATACATATCTTATCAAATATTTTAATTTTCTTTTCTATGTACATATTTGATGCTTAAATTATAATATAATGACATAAAGGAGGTACAGTACTGTTGTATTGTCAGATCATCATGTTCTCGATTCAGAGTTTTCATATCTACCATTCGACAAATTTTAATATTATTTAGACATAACAGATTAAAATATTAAATAATATATTTTAATATAATAATTTAGCCGAGAAAAAGGGGAAGTGTCCAGTTTAGTTTGTTTGTCACGTGTTAAAACATGTCGGCAATTATTACACACATGCTGAATGCCCATTCCCTGCCAGAAATTCAAATCCATCAAATGCTCATTTCATACTATCACAAGTCAAATGTTGAAATTTAGCTTTACCTAAATTTTGAAATTGATGAAAAATGACACACCATTGTATTTTATTATTTAGTTTACACTATTGTTTTTAGCAAATTTGAGATAAAAAAAATATTATGAAAAACAAAAGTTGGGCATAATCACATTTTTAAGTCATAATTTGTCTGATATTTAGTTTAGCACAAATGCATCAATACCACATTCAACTTGGTTCAAATAGTCGGATGCCACCCTGAATTTGTAAAAGATTCAGTTACCTTTTTCAATTTGGTAAAAGTGAACCAATTAACCCCTTATTCTGAGTTGGTAGCTGATGTGGCCATGGTTGAATATTCAGGCGAGTTAAGATCTCTCTCCCCTCGTACCCATTAACTTTCCTGTCTAATTTCATCACTCCCCTTAGAAACCAAAGCCAGAAAATAAAATCACAAAATTCAAGCTTTTAACTTTTCAAAATCAAAATTCACATGCTAAACCATTTAACTAAATCATAAATCAATGCAAAAATCAAACCAAAATCAGAAAATGAAAGGGAAAAAGATGTAAACAGTATGAAAGGGAAAAGATGAGAATAGAAAATTCATCCTAGGTCAGCAATCTATATTGGTGACCTTTTGTCTTCTCCGGCGAGCCTCATTCCGATCTTTGTCTCCAAACAAACCTCACTTGTTGGTGCTATTTCCCGATATCTCACTCCCTTCTAATTTTGCAGATGGGTTATTAACCTCATTTCAATTTTGCATATGGGTTTTTAATTTTAATGGGTTATTGTCAAACAATAAGCAGGGCAAGGATGAAATTTGACGGTGATATCTAATTGGATATGATTTAAATTTGAATTTTGAATCCATGACAAAGAAGGGATTTGAATTTAAACATGGATGAAATTGGGCGGCGATATCAACCAACAGTTCATCTTTTGACCGCTTTATCGATGACGTTTGTTGTCGCGAGGCAGTGGTTCCTTTGATGTCTTCACTATGCAAGTGGGATGTGTTGTTCCTTGGTCACCGGCGACTTTGTCTGTTGAAGGGAAGAGGCAGTTGTTCAACAATTTTTTATGTAGAAGATGAACGAGGAAGGGGGGGAGAAGTTGAAGAGTTGAAAACTTGCCACATGTCAATGTTTCATAGGTCTGACTTTTCAACAACAGATTATGTGGCGCGAGAGTATTATATAATGAGAGTGTTCTAGTCGGATTAAGGGAGCTAATTAGTTCATTTTTACCAAGTTGAAGGAGGTAATTGGATCTTTTATAAGTTTAGGAGGTAATTAGTTCACTTTTACCAAGTTGAAGGAGGTGTTAATGCATTTGACGTTTAGTTTATAAATTATACATGAACTAAATTTAGCTTTACCTAAATTTTGCATTCATGAAAATTGATAAGCTTGTGTATTTTAATATTTAGTTACGGTCTGATTATTTGGTTAATGTTAACTTAATTAAAAAATTAATCATAGAAAAACATTTATATACTATTACTAAAAAAATTAGATACTTGGTATAAACATTTTGTTACTACTACCTTCCTTTTTTAATAATTATCTTTCTAGGATCTTTGAAATTTTTTTTGTATTAATTTATAAAATTTCAATGCATATTTTATCTATTTTACCCTTATTTAATGCACTTTGAAAATGATAAAAAATATAAAATATCCAATTAAATTTCAAATGAATAAAAGTAATAAATATTTTTATCATCCTAATTAATATAATATTCACATTGAGAAACAACATTAAAATGATAATTATTTAAAAAGGAAGGTATTATTTAAAAAGGAAAGTATCAAAATGATAATTATTTAAAAGGAGAGAGCATCGTATATGAGATGAAAAAACGAGATAAAAGTATATTTTCAAACCACGTGTTATAAACTTGTAGTCTATTGGATATTTAGCTAACGAATTATGCATCATGTACTCATTTGGTGCAGTACTACGAATCATCCGACACTAAGACCCAAAAAAGTAAAATATAATAAATTTGCATCACACATTATCAAAATAACAACAATTACATTGCGCAGGAAAAATGCAAGCTTGTTCTTAAAATACAGTAATTGACTTTCAAAATTATATTTTTTTCACAATTTGATAGAAAGATCCCTCCATACATATCATTAGCATAAGATCAATAGGCTAGAACGGGAAAAATAAATTGACACTTTGTATCAAACACAAGGAGTTGTTTGAATAATCATGCAAAAGTTCAAACAAAAATTACTGCCTATACTATATAGCTAATTTCAATAACCTTTCTCACCCCTATACTATACAACATTTAAGCCAAAAAAAAAAAAATTACAATACAACGCTACTTCTTTAGTTAAACGCCTTCACATTATAGTGCAACTATCAGCATTCTCATCACTGAAGATATGAGTGTACGGATCAGCCATCGGGTGCGACGGCATTGGCGGAGGCGGCATGTAGTTGACCGCTGGATTTGGCCTCGCATACATCATCGGCTGAAACATATCGTTCCCGTTTTGCTTTTGCTGGTTCATCATCATCGCCATGTATTGTTGTTGCTGTAGCTGTTGCAATTGCTGTTGGCTGTAAGGGTTTCCGGCCCCACCTCCGCCCATCATTCCTTGATATTGCCCATTCATCGGCATGCCTTGAACCGCCGGAAACCCGCCCATTTGGGGCATCTGACCGCCCATATGGCCCACACCTTTTCCACCACCGTGGTGGCCATGTCCATCCCCTCCGCCGCCAAATCCGCCTTTGATTTGTTTTATTTTGTTGGAGTCAAGGAGGTGGGCCCCTTCATTTTTGCCTGTGCCACTTTTCTTGGGCCCATGGCCATTGTTGATACCTGCTTTGCCACCATGATTGGATATATCAGTTCTGAACTCATTATCATCTTTATCTCTTCCATTTTTGCTCTTTCTACCAAAACTCAAGAAAGCTCCAATTCCACTTTTAATACCGGATTTGTCGTCTTTGCTTTTGCTTTTCCTTTTACCTTTGTCTTTCCCTTCTTTTTTCCCGCCCCCTCCTTTACTTTTGCCATTTTTACCACTCCCATCTGCTTTTTCACCATTCTTCCCATCCTTACCTCCTTTCCCCTTCATCACTGCCGGTATTTCATAATCACCACCTCCACCGCCCTTGTATGCCTTTCCTCCACCGCCCTTAGGCTGGCCACCAATCATACCATTCAGACCATTACCCATCATGGCCATAGGCATCATTTTGTTAGGCATAATCTGATGGCCACCGAACTGGCCCTTTCCTTGATTATTTCCATGGCTGAATTCCTCGTGTTCTTCCTCAGAAAAATCATCATCATCATCAAACTCATCATCAAATTCATCATCAAATTCATCCTCCTCATCATAATCATCACTAGCATCAATATAATCATCCTCCATATTAAACTTGACAGATTTCTGATCCTTTTGAGGCAATTTTAGATCTTTAGACCCTTTGACTTGTTGCATTAGTTGCTGAACTTGTTGCTGTTGACCACCTTTACCACCCTTCTGAGATTTGTCATCTTTACCACCACCACCGCCGCCGCCTTTGGCATTATTCAGTTGCATATTCATGAACTGATTATTAAGAGCGTTTTGAGCATTGTTGAACCCTTTAGGTGCACCCCATAGCTCAGCATGCTTCCCAGATTTCTCAAGCTTCTTTATGAGCTTAGCTGGGTCAACATTTCCAGTTACAGTTACCTTCCCTTGCTCTGGATTTATTGTTGCATTATACACCCCTGCCCCCATACACAATTAACCCATTAGTCCTCAAGGATTCACTAATTCAACTCTAACCCCCTAAGAGAAATAATAGTGAATATACATCTACAATCACACAAATTGAACACAACCCACAAATTTACCACTAATTTTGAGCATCATAACTAGGTAAAGATAGAAACTTCCATAAAATTGACACAGAATAAACATCTTTGAAGTGACTATGTAACAGATAATTAAGTAGCGTACCCTCAACTTTTTGGAGAAGTTTCTTAATTTTGGTATAGCAGCCATCACAATGACACTGTATATTCACTTTTAGAACACAAGTCTGCGGAGACAAACAAAAGAAATTAGCATCCAAGCTCAATAAAAACCCTAATGGCCACCAAAAAAAAGAACAGAAACAAGATGTTAAAATTACCTGCATCTTCATGATTTCTTGTTTACTCATGATTTAAAGCAGAGAAAGAAAACAGAACCCAAAGAAAGAGAAAAGGGAACAATGCGGTGCAACAAGATTAATTTGGAAGAATATAAAAAGGAAGAGAGAGAGAGATAGAGCTAAAGGCGGTGGGTGGTAGGCATTTAAAACTGATCTTTGTAGTGTTTCGTCGTGTTACTGAAATGGGTTAGGGCTACCATTTATAAAAATGTTTTCTTTTAAGAGAGAGAGAAAGAGAGGGATCAGTTAAAGAAGGGGCTGGCAAGGTTTCATAATGAAGAAGGTAATGGTAGAAGCTGGAGCACAGCAGGTGCTGGCTTTATACTAACAGGGATTAGTGTTTACACCTTAATTTTTTATATTACTTCCTCCCTTTTTTGAATAATTGTGGTTTAAAGTTTCTTTCCAATATTATTTTCAC
>CATIWQ010304526.1:0-16057 GCA_949673415.1 Euphorbia schlechtendalii
TATATATATATATATATATATATATATATATATATATATATATATATATATATATATATATATATATATATATATATATATAAATGGAAACAAAAGTTTCGATTTTTTTATACCATCATGAATAGGCTCAATTTTGTACTATTAGAAGTGATGTTTATGTGTATATATAGTTGCTGAGAATGGGAGACTAAATAGGGATATGGTTGATATTTAATATAGATAGGAACATATAATTAATTAAAATAGAATCTTGAAAGAAATAACAATATATTTTGATTAATTTAGTTGAAGAAAAGGAAGGGGGAGATGTTACTGCTTCTGTTCATGAATGAAAACCACTTTACAGATAATAAAAGCTGCAATTTAATTGCCATTTGCCAATTAATGAGCAAATTGCACACCTAGTTAATAGGCTTATCTAGACATATTGGTAGAGTGTGACTAATTTTTGTAGGCAAAATTTTGCATTTGAGATTATAATAAAGCAAAAGCAAGTGGTATATAAACAAATTGGAGTCATATATGAATATATAAAATTTATGATGGGCTATAATGAGAAAGTCCAGCTATTTAATCTACTTTGTTTTGGGCATCCATGATATTGGATATGGGCCTAATAATCTGAACAATATAATAACATCATATAATCTTAGAAAAAATGAATTAGAATTGAAATGAATTCCATGTGTTGATATAATTATTAAAAAAACATAGAGTTTAGTTTAATTTCATGTATTTTAGGTTTGCAAAATGTGAATGTCCATAAGAATTACAAATTCAATTTCTTGTTCATTCCAAACACAAAAATTTAAATTATATATGAATTTCATTTTTTTTATGAAATTCATTTATACCAAGTAAAACCTAAAGTAAAATGTTGAAAGAATAGGTGGTGTGAGTACTCTATATTCTAGCTCATTTTAGATAGAATATTTACAAAAAAATTTTTTTGTATAAAATAAATTGATTGTAAAACTTTCAAAATTAATACTTCTAAACACACTTTTAACTCAAATACAAAGAAAAATCTGCAGCTACTAACAAAATTTATGTCGCTATTTATTTACAGTGTATTTATATATTTTTATTTTGTTTATATAATATAATAAGCCATATCAATTATTAAGAGGAAAATGCTAGCGTTAGTTACAACAATGTTAGTTGGGAAACTATTAGGAATACGTTAAAATGTAACTTTTATGTGAAACAAAAGCCAAACCCTTAATATACAGTAAATTTTGGCCAAATTGTTTGGTATAGGCCGAGGGGTAAATTCAAAGGAATGTGGTTAAAGTACAAACATTTTCAATAGGCCTAGTACATAAAAAAAAAATCCATCAACTCAGCTAAATGGTCTAAACTTTATTGATTTGGTAAAATCAAAGCTTATAATCACAAAGCAGTGAAGCTTATTACACTCATGGAGAGATTACAGAGCAAGAGCAAAGAATTAAAAATTGTACGAGCAACAAATGCAGCAAAGGTACATTTATATACGCTCAACCTTCTCTGCATTCTCCATTATTTACAATCCTCATATGTACAGTCTTCAATTCTTTGCTTATTTTCGCAAATTAAAGAGGGTGAACCAAGTAATAAAAGATTTTAGATTAAATTTTTTTGTGAAAAAAAGGTAGATGGACAACAAAAATATAAGGGTAATTTTGTCAAATAAAAAATTAATTGAGTGGAAAAGTTACATAAGTTAACAAAAAAATATTATAGTTGGATTAAAATAAAACATATGAAGGTATAAATTATGTTGCAAAAACTCATAGAGGTAGTAGTATATTAATGCAAATATTAGGTAGATATAATTATTTACCATTTCAAATATATTATTATCTTCATTTTTCTCTATTAATTCAGAAATTAATATATGACATTCAAGAAACAAACTCATAAACTTTTATCAAAATCAAAGGGATAAAAATACTTAGAAAAATTTGAGGAGATAATAAATTTTTCTGGCCATGCATTTTACTGTTCAATATAACGTCAATTCCCATTTTATCTTTAATAAATATAACCTTTCAATTGGAGTAAAGAATGAAAAAACCTTTTCTAATACGATGTCTTTTGTTAAAAAATAAAAATTTACATTGCAACTCTCTCCACCAAGATTTTACCGAAACGGATACGGAAAGAGTTACGGAAAAGGTTAATTTTAAAAGATATAGGCTAGAAATTAGAGGAAAACGTATCAAGTTTAGGTTTCCGAAGCCGTCAAGAAACATGGAAACATCAATGTCCATGAGTTTCCATATTGCTACGTAGCTGGCTAGCTAGCTCTCAACTTCATCTGCCTATTTGATAGCTATCCTAAATAAATATGTTTTTTCATACCACACTTAACCATCAACTCCTTAATTATGAAAAGTGTATGGAGGAAACTGTGTTGAGAGGGTTGCGTCCTTAACTGAGCCTTTGCATATTCGTTTAAGCTTTTAAATCAAATGGTTACATGACATAGTATCATGCCCTCGTACTCATGCATCTAACAGTGAGGAGCAATATTAATGGTCTATAGCTGCCCAAGTACTCTAATCAAGTTCACTTTTCAAGCTATGAAAGTACCGTGTTACTTTTGTTGAAATTGTTTGCATGTATATTTTGACCCCACATCTAGGGATATCAATAGGGTGGAGATTATTCAAAAAAACGTGAGGATCCGAACCGACGGACGTGGAGAATAACCAAAATTTTCATCCGCATGGGCGGTTGTAGGGGAAAATTCACCGCTCATTAAAAACACGGGTGATTTTGGGTGAAGCTATCCCTTCCCCGTGAAGATTTTGCACCGTTCCCGAATAAATCCCCGGTAAAATATTGAAATTATATATATATATACACACACGCATGCGCATGCTCAACCAGTTGGGATTTCTATTTCAATGTTTTTAGTTTGTTTATCATTTACAATTTCAATACAGAATTGATTAGTAAATTTGTAATTTTGTTCATAATTACGTTTTGAGTTTGAACTTTACTCGTTATAGGAAAATAGGATGAATGATTTTAATTTGAAAAATTAAATCTTTAGAATTAGAGTGCGGATTCTCTGAGACCCAACCGAACCCGCGCGGGTGTGTAATTAGATAAAATAATTACCAATACGCTAAATGAGAAATCTCCAAAACCACCCGTGAAAATATTGGATGCAGGTTTGGTATTGTAGCTCTCGTCCCGTCCCGTTGACTTTTCTACCCACACCCCCTTCAGCACCGAAATTACCCCTTCTTTCTCCTCTTCAAGACAGAGTGGAGAACTGGACCAAATTATAGAAGATTTTAGATTTCAGCGGTTGGATGGACCTGAACATCACCAATAATATGAACTAAATCTTGATGATTTTATTTTTATGTGCCTTTCACTCTAGGACCTTAAATAAATTGGTTTTCTTTGGCTTGGGTGGTGTTCTCGCCTCCCCCAATCCACTTTTCCCATAACAAAACTATTATTCGGCTGCTTAATCGATTTCAAACCATGTGATTAGGACCCATAAACCTAACAATATGTACCCATTGAAATCTAATTAATTCAATGGACCCTTGGCGCCCGACATTATCAATCTTGTTAATCATAGAGTCACTTCTTGGGATTAAAAAAAATCAAGCTATTTATTGTCTTAGTGATATAAAGTACAAACTTTTTGGATATATAATAAAAGCATTAGTTAAAGTTTTTGCTAATTGATCCCACTAACTAATTAAAATTTGAAAACATGGAAACCCTACTCATATATATATTGCTCAATTAAAAGAGAGACCCTTATTCGAGGGAAATGGGTCGGGTCCACGACGTCAGCCCTGCATCATTCTAATTAAGGGTAAAAAGGAAATATATTGTAATATAATTAATTAAGAACATTGCAAAATGGAGAATAATTAATTAGAAAAGGTGTTAACAACAAGAAGCAACCTAACTACATGAACTAGTACAAGTACAAAAAAATTGTTTTGGGATGTAATGCTAATAATGCTCTTTACAGCGTATTATTGGCAATTTAATGGAGCAGATAAACTTTGGGTTAGCAATATAAAAAGATAGTGACACTTATTATTTATTATATATGCCGCAAAACTTGAAAAAATAGATATTCCAAACCAGTTTAGTGGGGCTAATTATAATTAATACTATACAATATATCTGTATATTACATTACATGAGCAGTGGATGACAGTGTTGTAGCACATATGATTTTAGCAACATAAAATTCATCACTTAAATAGTGGTAAATGAGTCAACAATATGTGATTTGGAAGGTTCCTCCATTAATTAATTTGAAGTTGATTAATTATAACTCACACCTTTGATATATTATGATTTGATATTACCCTTTGATTGAAGTCATACACTTCAACTAAGTATAAATATTATGCAATTCATGCTTACATATAATGATATAAGTTCAGTTTATAATTACAAATTCGATATAACTTGAGCTTAAACTGTCTAACAACAAAATTCTATTAAACTTGTTTAGGAATTTCTCGTTAAATGGAGTTTAAATTTGTTGGAGACTGGGTATTATATCTTTTTTTTATTGAACTAGGTATTTTATCCTTAAATAGTAGAATAATTTAATATATAAACTTCAAGTTCAATTTTCAGTGTTTTGATTATATATGATGACCAGCGTTCATATGGTATAATTAAATTGTAAACTCCTTAATTCTTTCATAATTAAATGCAAAAACCTATAATCAGAATCAAGATAGCTATCATTCTTCCTTCTATATATATTTACTGTAGAAGTTAAAATTCCTTACAAAAAAAACTATAGAAGGTAAAATTTGATAATTCTTCCTATAAATTTAATATTCATGTTCATAACTCTAATACAGACTTTTAAATCAGTAATACTAGTTAACTACTAGTAGTAAGAATAGTTTTTTAAATTATTCAAAACAATAAAACGACAATCTCTTACACAGTTGCTCAAATATATTAGCTTGGTACCCTGTAAACTTTTTATATTTTTACTTTTCCTAGCCAAAAGTGATAAGAGTAGTATCCCTTTTGCCACATGCTTCAATCAGTACCATATATAATCATTTTTTATAAATTGCACGTATCTTTCAATAAAATAGTTTTGTTTGCGTCCTAGTGACAATTAAGACTCATAATTACTTCATACAAATGACTCACTAAGAGGCGAATTTGTGTTTTTTTAGCCAAATTTAACATGTTTAGACTAAGGCTTTGTTGCAGCCAATTTGGTTTTAATTTAAGTTTTTTTCCATCCAAAAAGAGAAAGAGCGAGATCATGAAAAATAGATATAAAATTGAAATAATGTCAATTATCTCTTAAAATTTTCCATTGAAAAATTGAACAAATAATAAGATGACATGTGGAGTCACGCGAAAATATTAGATGCATTTTGACAAGTTCAAAGGATTAGGATGAACGTAAAAGTTCAAATGGATTGTTTGGACCCACCCCATGAGAGTTTTGATGTATTAGATTGAAATATTAAAAACAAACCTTAAAATGGGGATGCCAATGAGGCGTATTCAATGTTGCAGGTGTGCAACTCCCACATTGCATCCAACGTTTTCGAGTGCGATTTCAGAGATTTTTACCGTTAATTCCATATTTACACGGGTTCGGATGGTTTAAGGTAATCTATGCCTACTATAATTTTGATGCGCGCTCTCAGATATAGTAAGAATTGTACTTTTTTTTATAATAAATTAATAAATTATAGCTATAAAATTGAATTGAAGTGTAATGAAAAAGAAATAATCCCAAAAAATTTTAAAATTTTATCGCCATTTATAATTTGAAGAATTCAATTGATATAATTTTTAAAAACCACAATTAATTGTATTATTGTTGTTTTTATCAAAATAATTTGACTATTTAATTGATTAAAAGATGATTTTTTCTGAATAAATTATATATAAAATTCAACTAAAAGCTTGTATATATGTCTATTTTATATTTAGATTATCGTGAGATTTATTCGGGGGAGGTGCGGGTATCCAACTATTCAGGGTTGGTTTTACCCATCCACGTTTTATCACGGGGGGTCAAATTTTAGCCAAACCCTGCCCCTAAGGTAGTCAAAATTTTGGTTATTCACCCACAACCTGTTGTGGAATACTTGGATAGATCCGAAGTCGTAACGAACACTTTCAGATTAAACCTTATATGATAGTTTTACCAAAATTTTAATCGGATAAAGTTAGAGAATAAAAAATTTAGAATGGAAAATCTGTTGTGAATATTATGAATTGTGTGTTCATCTTGCCAATGCACGGTTTTTATACCAAGAAAAACTACAAATAACCATCTTAAATAACGGTTTTTGCAGTTAATTTCATTCTATGATAGTTAATCACAGTAGATAACTATCAACAAAATTGTAGTACTGGAAAATTAATGCATGCCGCGATTGCGAGTAGTTGTGAATTTAAATATCAGACTTCTTGTTTCTCAGGAGAACACAAATTACATGGACAACACAGGTTGTGTTTAAAATTATGACTATTCCGAGGTTAAAATAAAAATTTTTCTACTTGATCTAACCTCAGCTTGATCCAAGCTTGGGGCGCAGCCCCGGACCTTGCTAGGAGCGCTGCCCCTTATACCACGCCAATGGCTGCCGCCCTGGACCCCGCTGTCGGCGGCGCAACCCCTGGAATCTCGAAATCCAAATATCATCATAGATCTTGAACAAGCGTGCACTCGACGACTTATTCTATGAAGCATTACGATCGCATTAGTCAACTAATGGATCCAATTACACTAAAATAATAACACACACTAGGTTCAAATTCCATGATTTCCAAAGTATCCTCCATCCTATTGAACATCCTACTTAAAATTTCATCAGATAATAACTATCTTAGCATATTTATTATTTTGAAATAAAATAAAACCAAAAATCACATGCAAATTTGTTAAGAATAAAGCAAATCTCGTATAAGTATAGTAAACTTATAAAAATGTGCCTTGATGTTTGACTGTTTTGTAAAAAAATTTTGGTAAATTTTTTTAAGAAAAGGGTGCATGTGGTTTTAATCATATCATTTAATAATTATATATCAAAATTTGAGTATTTTTTGAAAATTTTTCATTTTATTATGATATTCTAAAAGTTATCACCACATTTAAATTTTAAAATAAGCTACAAAATTTCAGTTCAAAGGGACAAGCATAACCCTCTTCACGGCGTAATTTTTTTTGAAAAACCTCCGGAAGAACATTGTGTCGCTCAATTGGAAAAAGATTGGGACGGGTGAAAATTTTGGGGCGAACGTCCCAACTAGGTTGATGAGGTCGCTTGCTTACAAAACACTCACCCCTCTTTTCATTCTATAAATAATAATCGTTCTCAAGAGGAGAACACACGGTTATGTCCAATCAAGCAAAAGTTTTGGATGAACGAGTATATCACTCATACCAAACAGTTATAATCTCTTATTACAAAAAATAAAACGACAATGAGAATAGCTCGCTAAAAGTATGTCTTCATCCCTTTGTTGGTCTTCAAAAATCACTTTGTTTCTTCTCCTCCATAAATTCCAAGCTATGAAGAACCACAACGAAGTAGCAAAATCCCGGCTCAGTCCTAATCGAAAGAGAGATCACCACCATGCCAAAAAGCTGCAACCCGATCCCGGAATAGTTACCACAACACCAAACAAGTGGAAGAGGTCACACCAAATGAGACGAGCCTTTGAACAATGAAATAATGCGTGCTCCATGGATTCGAAACCATCGCAATATGGACATGTCTAATTATCAATGCAGCCTCTTTGTAATAAGAAATCCTTCGTAGTCAATCTTCTATGGAAGACGAGCCAACAAAAACACTTGACCTTTGGTACAAGACATGACTTCCATATGATGTCGAAGTCAATACTGATAAGTGTATATTTACACTTATAATCATGATATTTTCAATCATAAAACACTATGATTTAAGTCATTTTATACTTCATATCAAAGATTTCACGTGGTATGTAGTTTTTTATGCAAATGCAGAAACTAGGTAAATCTTGGGAGTAAAATGATCAAAAGTGGAATTTTATGAAAAAGAGTGAAAAAGGTACAAAAGATGCATGGAACACAAAGATTTGGCTCTGGATTGAAGTTGTCAAAGATCGGCAAAGTTGCAAAGAAGAATCATGAAGAAATAGCATTTCACGATCGAGACATCTATTTGCGGTCGCGACTTATCACTCTTCATAAACAGAAAACTACCAATCAATGTTCACGGTCGCTACATAAGATTCGTGGTCGCTACTTGTGATGGTTAATGGTTATCTCTTATCAACTATCAACCGCAGATAACAACGATCAATCGCCATCAACTACCAACCGAAAAGACACCTTTTGGAAGTCAACCAATCATGAAAAGGTACCTTTCCATTGTGGATGAGGATGAATCTTTGCATCCAATCAAAATCAAGTGATGCAGCTCTTCGCCAATGGACACGACTCTTCGTTTGGATAGACTCAACCCTTCATACTCTATAAATAGGGTTCAAGACCCACCAATTTCATGGGCATGGTGTGTGGGTGATAAGTGTTTAATTACACTTATTATCATATTAATTTTATACACTAAACACTATAGTTTAAGTCATTTTTATACTTCATATAAAGAATTTCACGTGGTATGTAGTTGTTTTTTATGCAAATGCAGATACTAGGTAAATCTTGGGAATAAATGATCTAAAGTGGAATTCAATGAAAAAAGAGTGAAAAAGGTGCAAAAAGATGTGTGGAACTTAAAGATTTGGCTTAGAATTGAAGCTGTCAAAGATCGATGAAGTTACAAGGAGAATTCTGAAGAAAAATGCAATTCATGGTCGCGACAATCATTTGCGGTCGCGATGTGTTCTTCTTCAAAACAGAAATCTACCAATCAAAGATTCACGGTCGCGACTTATATATCACGGTCATGACCTGGACGATTTTCTGGTTTAATCTTCTTAACTACTAACCGCCAGATAAGGACGATCAACCGCTATCAACCACCATCAACTACCAACGAATAGACACCTATCAGAAATCAACCAATCATGAAAAGGTGCATATTTATTGTGGATTAGACTGAAGCTTCTCAACAATCACAATGAAGTGATGCAATCATTCATCAATGGACACGACTCTTCGTATAGATAGACATAACCCTTAGAACTCTATAAATAAGGCTCCAAACATTACAATTTCTTGTAGAGTGAGACAGAGGGAAAATATTAGATTGCATGAGAGAGATATAGTGTGTGTATAGATAGAGAATTCGCTATGTTCATAAGTGTTAGCGAGAAAATGTTTAAGTGATTCGAATCCTTGTTTCAATCACTAGATTTCTCTATATTCTCGATCGATTATTGTATAAGTGTACTTGTAAATCACTTATCAATAAAAGTTTTCGTTCTTCAATATTCGTTTGTTCAATATTAACAAAGAATAGCATCCTAACGGAGGTTCTGTACGGGCCGAGACCAAATTCAAAGCAGACACAGGAATTGCGGGAATTGATGACTCTCATTAAAGAGTGGATAGGATTTTATAAACTTTAGCTTTCACTTGCATACCTTACAACTTTGCTTTGTTTTCTACTTATACTTTTTATTTCAAAGTTTATGATATGTTTATGTGTCATAATGCGTATTTCATGTTAAGTCTTTTATATTATTCAAGTTATATGCGTTGGAGTTAATTTTACGAGTAGTTTCGGGGTTAACAATATCGTGTATAATCACTGGATCTGTGATATAACGCTGTTTAGTGAGCCAACATTTTTAGAATGGTAACTTGCTAAATGTGGCTATGTGAGAGCGACCCGTACTAAGCATAGTATTGATTTATCCAGGTTTATATAATAGTCTTATCTCGTTTGCGCTAGGTTTAGAAAAGTTATTTAATGTGTTGCTCTGCGGTGAATTATTGAACATCTGAGTATCTTGATCCGGTTTGTTAGATTAGTCTAGTGTGTCGTAACATCTTCATTGATGTTACATGTTTTCTTTGCTATACTTGTCAGTAGTGAAAATCTATTTATTTAGAGTCTCTAATCTATCACATCTATATCTGCTCAACTTTTCATTCTAACTTCCTACCCAAAAATATTAATTCTATTTTTGTTTCCTTATGTTTGTCTTTCCCTTCCATATCTTTAGACCCGGTTCCTTCCCTATGGGTTCGATATCTTTTAAAACTACATTGCAACTGTATACTTGCAGTTATCATCATTTTTCTATGTGATAAGAGGTATTGACAACACCTACATTTATTTGTGAACAAGTTTTTGGCGCAATTATTAGCCAATAGTTAACGAGATTTTGGAACCATTATTGATTAAACTTATTAGTAGAAAAGTGGTGAACACTCGCTAGCACTTTTTAGTACTTCCATGGCTACCTTGCAGGCCTCTTCCCATGAACAACCCGTGTTCGTGGGACCCACTCACAATAAGAAAAATCCCTTACTCCACATATTGCACATTTTCCTTAATCTCTCTTTCTAACTGTTAACTAACCCAATCATTTAATGGTCCATCCACAATGAACTTGACTACCCTTTTATTCTCGATATAGACCCATCTATAAGTTCTTTATTTAGCTCGGTGAAGGTCCAATGTGTGTGACCTCATAGGATCTTGAAGTATAGAGTCGCTAGAGGTAGACCAAATTAAACTTGACTTCTCATTCGGGAACCTTTAGGCTCAGTTTTCCAGATCGATATGGAACTCGATGACTCTACGATGGTTAATTAAGGAAGTAAATAAACACGCGAACTTGCACGAAGAAATTTTAAAACTTAAAATTAACCCTAAAAGAACTCCTAAGCATGCCATGATTGATATAATCTAAGTTGAAACGTTCCATAAGTGCTTATAGGTTTATTGTTAGATATAATGTATGCCCTAGAGGCAATTAGGGCAATATATCTTTATTAGCTATATAATGTACAAATGATTTCGGATTATTATTAATAATAATTAAGGCATCTTTGTTTCTTATTAGTGCTTTTAATTAATTCATGTATCTCGATGGTATCATTTATGTATAGTATTAAATATGTATATGCGCATTGATGAGATAAAGTCCGTGACTACTTCATAGCGTAAAAGTGTGAGGATATAGTGCGAGCTATGTGGTGTGATAACTGCACATACGTGTTACTATGAATAGTCTAAATATCCCTAGTCATAGTTTCATTGAGACTGAACATCAATGGAATTGATAGACTAGCATGTGTAGGGTTACTCTTTGGATTAGATCCACACAAATCGATCTCATGAGCTGAAGGTGGTACCTTGAGTTAACACATGAATGTATTCAAGTAATACATTGGAGACTGCTATAAGATAGACACTCGAAAATAAATATATCCATGTGTTGGTGTCATATCTTATTACAGTAGCACTACACGTATCCTCTTACCTGAGATGCTGGTTACCTTGTGTAGGAGTTGCTATACTTTGGGTCATACTTATTCATAACCTAGCAATCAGGATGACATGGGTGATTACAAATATAGATATGATCACATGTTATAAGCCGAGTAGTCAAGATGGGATCCATAGCTCCTAATACAGTGATATAGTGGGATATGTACCTTTGGGCACCTTTTTGAAGTGACACATTCATAAACCTCTGATCAGAGTACAAAATTGATAGTGCTGGTTAATCAAGACAGTTAATTGAATATGCAAACATTGCAAGGTGGAATTTCAAAACTTAAAATTAACCTAAAGATCTCCTAAGCATGCCATGATTGATATAATCTAAGTTAAAACGTTCCATAGATGCTTTTAGGTTTATAAAGCTTATAAAAGACACCTAGAATCTAAGTTTAGAACATTACCAATTGATGCGTGTTTTCTCTTTCTTTGGTTGCGGTGTTCCCTTAGAGCAATTCGACAGAACTTTGTTAGAAAGATCCTCCAAACTAGGATGGCCTCTACAATTGATCCACATAGATATTCACCGATCAAAACCTCATTGAGGTAAAAACCGTTAGTGGATAGTAGCTGCTAGACTGCTCGAAGACCAACTCGAAAATAAAACTGAGAAGTCTCACTTTAATAAGAAAGAGCCTTAAAAAAAATTCTTCATTGTTTGGAGAAACTCGTGAAGGATCTCGCACAATGAATGAACAAAGTGATGTTGAACTTAGAGAGAAAAGCTGAGCTCAAGTGTTGAATAAAAAGGAGCTCGAGGACTATATATAAGGAAGAAAGGGGAGTGTTTGATTCCCCTTCAAACACAAAGTGGGATGGGAATATTCCCATCCCACTTAGTAGGTTAGCTGTGTGGGTCACTTGGACCTGCGGGTTAACCCATAGATCCATCATAAGGCAAGCCTGCGCAAGCATGGGCTTGCGGCCTACCCGCTCACCGCGCTAGCGTGCTTGCCTAGGCGCTAGAGGTACGTGAGCTTTTCAGCTTGCGGGGCAGCCGAGCAGGCCCCACTATGAACATCCTGTGTTCATTTAGGGCCTACTCACAACGGGAAAAATTCCCTTACTCTGCTCCGTGCTATTTTTCCCTATTTTTTCTTTATTCCCTTTAATTATTAATTAGGTCCAACCAAATAATAATTCTTCTAACGAATTCGACAACCCGATATTCTCAGCATAGACCCGGTCTATAGGTTCTTTACTTAGTCTGATAAAGACCCACAGTGTGTGACCTCATAGGATCCCAAAGGGTCTGTTCTTTTCAACTGAAACTGAACATACTAAAACTGAACTAAACTGAACGATACTAAATTGAACTGAACTGAAACTGAACATGCTGAAACTGAACATACTGAAACTAAACTGAAACTTATTATTCTGAAACTGAATGTACTAAAACTTAATTGAATAATAATTATTTATATCAATAATGACAACATTACCTTTTAAATATATAATATTATATTTTTGTTTCATTAATTTTATTATGATATTTTGTTGGATCCTTAACTTTTTTAGTATTAACAAAAACCACACTTTGTAATATTATTTTGGGACAAATGTAGTTTAATTAAAAATATTACAAAATGAAAAATGTAATTAAGTTAGTAGTGTGGAATTCTAGTGTACAACAAATTTGGGAGATGAACCAAAGCAATAGCTAACATGTCAATGAAGATAGTGAAAATGACGACATAATGAAGATTGAATTACAAAAATTAACCTAATTATGAATTATAATATTGTAATATTTCTCAACTATATTGTTAGTAGTGCGAATTTTTATTGTACAACAAATTTGGGAGATGAACCAAATCAATATCCAACATGTCGACTAGGATAGTGAAAATGACAACATGAACGTAGATTGAATTAGAAAAATTAATCTAACCGTGAATTATAATATTTCTCAATTATATTTTAATATGTATGCTTTTTAATACTTTATAAATTAATTATTTCGTCTATTTATTTGTTAATAAACAAAGTTATTCATTATTAACGATGATAAATAATCAAATTTTAACATATTATTAACAATATTCTTAAATAATTTTTATTACTTACTATTTATTTTATTTATGATTAATATTTTTATTTTATTTTCTCATTCTAATAATATATATATAATTACTTTAATAATATTTACAATAATATATAAACTGAAACTGAAACTAAACTAAAACTTAACTGAAACTTAACTGAACTGAATGGGCTGTTGAATAAGTTGAAAAGAACAGAGCTAAAGTATTGAGCCGCTAGCGGTTAACCTAAACTTGGCTTCCCATCCGGGAACCTTTAGGCTCAGTGTTCCAGACCGATATAGAACCCGATAGCTCTAGACGATCAAATTGGCTTTCTAGCAAAGGCGTATGATCCCCCGATACTTGGAACATCAAGTGCTTGTGACTTGATCCGGTTTTGCAGTAATAACCAATACAATACACTCCTTCCATCAGGTTAAGTACCATCCAGTTTATAGAGCTCAGATTAAGTGTCAACTCATGTAATAGCCATAGCTATCTTGGAATTAGACTTGTTCACGAAGAACACCACTTGGCCATTGTGTATCAAGATTGACTAGAAACCTGTTCTATTAATCTTATACTCTGATCATAGGTTTATGAGTGTGTCACTTCAACAAGGGGCCCTAAGGTACATCTCTCACTATATCACTATATCAGGAGCGATGGAGCCCATCTTGACTACTCGGCTTACCAACATATGATCATCACTATAACCGTAATCACCCATGTCATTCTGATCGCCAGGGTATGAATAAGTATGACCCAAAGTATAGCAACTTGTACACAAGGTAACCAGTGTCTCAGGTCTGAGGATACCTATGTTGCTACTACAATAAGAAATGCCAGCAACACATGGATATAGTTATTTATAAGTATCTATTTTATAGCAGTCTCCAATGTATTACCCGAATACATTCATGTATTAACTCAAGTTACCACCTTCAGCTCGTGAGATCGGCTGCTTGGATCTAATCCAATGAGTAAGCCTACACATGCTAATATGTCTATTCCATTGATGTCCAGTCTCAATGAAACTATAACTATGGATATTTAGACTATTCATAGTAACACGTATTTGCAGTTCTCACACCACATAGCTCCAACTATATCCTCGCACTTTTACGCTATGAAGTAATCACTAACTTTGTCTCATCAATGCGCATATACATATATAACACTATACATATATGATACCAGCAAGATACATGAATTAATTAAAAGCATAGATAAGCAACAAAAATGCCTTAATTATTATTAATAATAATCTGAAATCATTTGTACATTATACCTAATAAGGATATATCACCGTAATTGCCTCTAGGGCATACATCATGTGTAGCAATCTCCCACTTGCACTAGAGCCAATCACTTATGTGCTTCATGCCATACTAGTTAACATGTTGGTTATATTTAACTTGAGTCAATGGCTTAGTTAGCCCATCAACTAGATTCTGATTCGTTGGGTTGTATGCTAAATCTATATCTTTTCTTGCTACTATCTCTTGAATGAGATAGTACTTTCTAAGTATGATAAGTGTATAATTACACTTATTATCATTATAATTTTACACAATAAACACTGTAGTTTTAGTCATTTTTATACTTCATATAAAGATTTCACATGGTATGTAGTTATTTTTTATGCAAATGCAGATACTAGGTAAATATTGGGAGTAAAATGAGCTAAAATGGAATTCTGTGAAAAAAGAGTGAAAAAGGTGCAAAAAGATGCTTGGAACTTAAAGATTTGGCTTAGAATCAAAGCTGTCAAAGATCGGTGAAGTTACAAGGAGATTTCTGAAGAAAACTCAATTCACGGTCGCGACAATACCTCGCGGTCATGACCTGTTCACTTCAGAAATAGAAGTCTATCAATCAAAGGTTCACGGTTGCGAATCACATATCGCGGTCGTGACATGGATGGTTTTCTTGTATTATCTTCTTAACTACCAACCGCTAGATAAGCATGATAAACCAACATCAACCGCCATCAACTGCCAACGAAAAGACACTTATCAGGAGTCAACCAATCATGAAAAGGTGCCTATTTATTGTGGATTGAATCAAAGCCTCTCAACCAATCACATTGAAGAGATGCAATCTTTCACCAATGGATCTGACTCTTCGTTTGGATAGACGCAACCCTTTGAACTCTATAAATAGGGCTTCATTTCCTCACAAATTTCATGCAACACCAGAGTGCAAAGGTAGCATTAGAATTAGAAAAAGTGAGAGATATCGTTTGTGTTTAGTTAGAATCGCTACGTTCCAAAGTGTTAGCGAGAAAATGTTTAAGTGATTCGAATCCTTGTTTCGATCACTAGATTTCTCTATATTTTCTAGCGATTGTTGTATAAGTGTACATGCAAATCACTTATCAATAAAAGTTTTCATTCTTCAGTATTCGTTTGTTCAATATTCGCAAAGAATAGCATCCTAGCAGAGGTTCTATACGAGCCGAGACCGAATTCAAAGCAAACGCAGGAATTGCGGGAATTGACGACTCCCATTAAAGAGTGGATACGGTTTAATCAACTTTAGCTTTCACTTGCATACCTTACAACTTTGCTTTTCATTCTACTTATACTTTCTATTTCGAAG
>CATIWQ010304639.1:0-19818 GCA_949673415.1 Euphorbia schlechtendalii
ATGGGAAATGGAGCTTTTATTTTAAATGAAATTAATCAGCAACTTGTATAGCAAAACAGAAAAGAAAAATGAGATTACAGCTCTACATATAAACATATTAGGATCTTGTTCCCTAGCTTATATTAACTTTAAACATTCAAAATATGATCCCATCCCATGTGTATCCGCCAATACAACAGACAACACAGTAATTAAAAATTAATTAATCCTGGAATCTAACAATAACGAAATTTTCATCATACCCAAACGCTTACATCATTCATCTTTTTAATTTAAACAATATTACTACCATGGCATTGATTAATTAATCAATTATTAATTCCTTCTCTCTGTATAAATCCCACATCTTCATTCATCTTTATCAATTCTAAAACTTCATTAATTTCAATTCATCTATAACATCATATCAATTGCAATTAATTTCATTCACACATAACATTTTCAACATGTCAAATACTATATTCTGCTTTTGTTGATCTTGTTGGATGCTTTCGTGTGCTTTTCAATAGCCACATCGACAAGTGCTCCAACAAGTACTAATGAGATCTTCGGCGAGTCACAAACACTGTTACCAAGGCAACTAGGGAAACTCAGTCATCATGAAATAGAGGTGCCGAGTCATAGTCCAAGCACGGCGCCCAAAGCTGAGAAGGAGGCAGAGGAAATGAAATCTACCGATCAAAAAATTAATGATGAAATGAGAAGGCCGAAAGGTAATGATGAAGCGTTGTTGAAAAAATACCACCATGGGGTAGATAAGTCTGTGGCGGTGGAGTAATCCTAGGGGGGCTAGCCACCACTTTTTTGTAGCGGTTTTCTGTTATATTAGAGCTACTGCTGGACATGAGTCAGAATCTGAGTCTACTAGCTAAGTGATATACTTGGACATACGTATGTATATTTTTTAATTTTTTAATACTGTAAAGAAATTTTAGATTAAATGATGAATTTCTTTTAAAAATTTTAATTAATGAGAATGAAACTATGTTTTGGGGGTAAATTACATTCTAAGCTTCTCAATTTGTTTAGAATCATCTCATAATATAGAAATTTGTATAGTTGCTTAGTTATTAATCAAATACATAGAAAAAAACTTGATCTGATTTTTTGTTATGGATGACTATGAAACAAACCGAAGCAAAATGAACTTAACAATTCATTTTAATTATTGAAAATGAATTAAACAATTATATAAAATGAATTGAAACTATCCAAACCGTATCATTTACTTATTTTAGTTTAACATAGTTTTGTTTATATTTTTTAGGGTAAATTTTAAAAAAGTATCAACTGGTTTGGATTGTTTTCAAATAGATTTATGTGGTATTTCGGATCTCAAAATGGGGTCCGAGGTTTCAAATAGTTAGTAAAACAGGAAATTTTCATTAACACTGTTAATCAAGCTGATGTGGCAAGGGATATTTTTGGAAACTCAAATTTTGATCTTACTCTTTGCTGGAAAAACTCAGTTCTTACCCTTCTCTCATTTCAAACCCTAAAACAAATGCCCTACAAAGATAATCACTCATCTTTCTCATCCAAACATCCTAATATTGGTAAACTTCCCCTTCCTTCCTTCGTCTCATCTCCCTTCACAAAAGCTGCATCTCTGTAGATTTCTTCAATTTCATAACTCTGTTCCTTCTTGTTAAAAATGGAGGCAGATGAAAATGTGAAATTGTTGAATTTGAGAGAGGGAGAAGGAGGATATTCAGGCTGTAATACACAGCGATAAATTGCATTTGCATCATAAGAAAATCGAAATCAATGAACTCGTTCCAATCGATAATGTAAAAGCCCCAAATTTGATCGATTGAGCAAAAGAGAAGATTGAGGCGTTTATTCAAACACTTCACCCGGAGAAGGATCATCCTAAATCTTCTATATGTAACCCCTTTTGAAAAACACCCCTTACCTTACATTGTAAGAACATAATACTAATCATAGTAATATTTTCTTCACTTATATCAACAAAAGTTATCATACATATATTTATATCATGCTAATACTTGTGATCATTCGTCTATATAACAACAAACAAATATATACTAAATCTCACATCCCGACATTTATCAATTCTATATGCTTATACTAGCGAGGAAAGAGAGTTTGAAATGGAACACAACCAGCCAACCTTTCATCCATGATGTCTACAGGTAGTGAGCTTCTAGTACAAACTTTATTTACAACTTCAAAACATTGAAAAATATACAGCGATTTTAATGAGTCGCAAGCTCAGTGAATATAAACACTCAATGAATTGACAATTTCACAAATTCACACAGTTACATATTTACACATTCAATGGATATTCATACTTGTATATTAATGCATGAGCCATTTATTATTTGTTGTGACATTAACGGCCAAACTATTACCCCGGGATACATGTAATATATATCAGATAACAAATGATTCGCTGGCCAGCCTTATAAACAATTCGGTGATCTTTCAATCCATATACCAGAACATGACCTTTCGGTTCATGTAAAACAGAACATGACCTTTCGGTTCATGTGAAATAGAACATGTATTTCAATATTTTGGAAGGTATGTCACAACTTTTCCTTTTTCATTTTCTTCAGTCATTATGCAAATACATATATTATATAGAATCATATATCAATTTCATCAAGTATGGAACTCATCCCATTTCATCGATATAATTCACCAATACATATACACACATACAAATTCACAATTCACAATAAATTAAATTATCATATCACACATATTCGAATTTCACATATCATAAAATCATACAAAGTATATTCAATTACCACATATCATCAATTCATATCAATTTCAAAATCAGACATTAACACCATCAACACATTTCACTTTCAAATTCAATGTCAAGTTCATTTCATATTTATACTCACAAATTAACCAAGCTAATTCCCTCGGAAGCGACTTGAACCTTCCTCCGGTGCACTTTCAATATTCTGATCTCCTATAAACAAATACAAACTTATATCATATTCTTATACCTTGGATAGTTTCTTTTTTTCTTAATAATTATCCTACAATTAGAACTTTATACTCTCATGACCTTACTAACTTCTAAAATTCATATATCTAGAAATACTGATCCAAATATACTCTAATTCAAGTTTCATTTAACTCTTAACACATAATTATATAACATATAAAAATTTAAAAATCTTTCAACATATGTACGATTTATAATGAATTTTTACTTTCACACTCTAAATCAGTTTTTCCCTGCAAAATTCAGAACGAATCTTCTAATGACCTTAACTTACTTAAAAATTCATAACTTTTAAAAAACTAAACCAAACGTCCTGAAACTAAATCCATCCTCTTTCTAAGACATATAGGTATAACATACTACAATTTTAGAATCATCTAATCGATATACTAGTTTCGGTGAATCAATCTTTCACACCCTAAATCTATCCCCTTTCACCTGAGCAACTCTTATTAAAACAACTATAACTTTTCGTACAAAGCTTATATTGGACTCATTCTTTTTGTAAAATAAACTAGGCAGGTGAGGGTACAACATATCAAACTTTCAGAATTTTTCAATTAGTATAAAAACTGCACCATCAGTTTGAATCCCAATCTGCTTCAATGACTATTATGCTCTGGACAGTCTGAATTAAATCCATTACAGAACAAAATCCACTTATTGAAAAATCACCAAATTTTACACCAAGAACCCTAACATACTAAGCTACAACTCTTCTTTGTATCATAACTCTTAATTCTATTTCTAACCCTACGAAAATCATCTTATAAAACCGAAAACATACCTGATTCTTTCTCTTCTTCCTTTTTCTTCCTCCTCTCTTCTCTTCTCTAAGGGCTGCGTTTTCTTTCTCTTTTGTGGGAGATAATCTAATATTATCTCTTCTTATCTCTTTCTAATCTAAGGATCATTACCATTTTACCCCTCAATTATATTATTAAGTATAAATACCAATACTCATAATTATACTATACTATACTCATACTTATTCCATACTAATTTTAATAAACAACTACTCCAAATAATAATACTAAAATATTTTAACTAATTATATTTATTTTTCCTCTATATAACATCTCGAAACTATCTTTTTACATATTCAATTTCATATTTTATATAACTTAAACTAATGTCCAAAACAATATATTATATATAATTATACCATATAATAAATTCCATGACTTATAACATATGTATCTAAATGCAAATATGATATTATGAAATGGGATGTTACAATTCTCCCCCTCTTAAAAAAATTTTGACCTCGAAATTAATTACCATTATTATGAAATAGAAAAGGATAATCCTTTCTCATTCTTTCTTCTGTTTCCCAAGTAGCTTCCTCAACTGAATGACTTTTCCAAAGTACTTTGACCAATGGTATTTCCTTGTTTCGTAATTTTTTAGTCTTACACCCAATAATTACCACAGGTTCCTTTATATAACTCAAATCATCTGCAATTTCTATTTCTTGGTCCTTCAGTACATGTGTAGGGTCTGACCTATACTTCCTCAACATGCTCACATGAAAAACTTTGTGAACTTGAGCTAACTCTAATGGTAGTACCAATCTGTAAGCAAGTGGACCAACCTTTTCAAGAATTTCATATGGCCTAATATACCGTGGACTTAACTTTCCCTTCTTTTTGAATCTTAACACGCCTTTTTCTAAGGTGACACTCGAAGAAAAACTTTATCTCCCACTTGATATTCAATTTTTTGTCTATGGTGATCAATATAACTTTTCTGTCTATCTTGTGCTGCCTTAAGTCTGTTTCTTACTATTTTCACTTTTTCAACTGTATCTTGCACTATTTCTGGACCTTCCAATGTCCGTGTTCCTTCTTAATCCCAATATATAGGACTTCTACATTTCCTTCCATACAATGCCTCATACGGTGCCATACCAGTACTACTATGATAATAATTATTGTAAGCGAATTCCATCAAAGCAACATATTCATCCCACGCACCTTTGAATTCCATAGCACAAGCTCGAAGCACTTCTTCCAAAGTTTGAATTGTTCTCTCTGATTGACAGTGTGTTTGAGGATGAAAAGCAGTGCTGAAATTCAATTTTGTACCTAATGCTTGCTGAAGACTTTTCCAAAATCGAGATGTAAATCTAGGGTCTCTATCTAACACAATGGATGCTGGTACACTGTGTAATCTAACAATTTCATTCATGTATCTCCTTGCCAAGTTCTCCAACGAACAACCTCACTGAAAAGGCAAGAATTGAGCTGACTTTGTCAATCTGTCAATGATAACCCAGATAGCATCATTCTTTCTTGGGGTTTTCGGAAATCCATACACAAAATCCATAGTAACCATTTCTCATTTCCAAATTGGTATAGGTAATGATTGCAATTCCCCACATTGAGCTTGATGTTCAATCTTTACTTGTTGACATGTTAAACACTTTGAAATGTACTCGGCAATTTCTTTCTTCATTCCGGACCACAAAAAATGAGGTCGCAAAGTATGATACATCTTTGTCATTCCCGGATGCATAGCATATGGAGCAGTATGAGTCTCTTCTAAGATCTCCTTCTGTAAATTATCAACATTTGGAACACAAATTCTTTGCCCCAACATCAAAGTACCACTTTCTAATGTAAAGTCTGTGCTTTTCTCTTGCTTAACATTTTCCATAATTTCTTTTAATTGTGGATCTCGGAATTGAGCTTCTTTGATTCGGTCATGTAACATCGGTCTCACTTTGAAATTAACTAGCAAAGCTCCATTTTCACCTATCTTTAAGTCAACATTCATAGCCTATAATTGTACCAAATATGAAAGTTTAGAAACCTGAACGTTAGCCAGTACACTAGTATATTTTCTGCTCAAAGCATCGACGACTACATTTTCTTTTCCCGGATGATATTCAATCGTGAAATCATAATCCTTTAATAACTCTAGACATCTTCTTTGCCTCATATTCAATTCTTTTTTACTCAACAAATACTTCAAACTCTTATGATAGGTGAAAATCTTAAATGTTTCTCCACATAAATAATGCCTCTAAATCTTCAAAGAGAACACAATAGCAGCAAGTTCTAAATCATGAACAGGATAAGATAACTCATATGGTTTTAATTGTCTTGATGCATATGCAATTACCTTACCATGTTGCATTAAAACACAACCCAAACCCTGGTGAGAAGCATCAATGTAAACAACAAATCCTCTTGTACCAATTGGAATTGTCAAATTGGAGCTGAAGTCAATCGTCTCTTCAATTCATCAAAACTTTTCTAACAGTTATTTGTCCACTGAAATGGTACATTCTTTCATAATAACTTTATTATTGGAGCAGCAATAAGAGAAAACCCGTCAACAAATCTTCTGCAGTATCCGGCTAAACCCAAAAAACTCCTTAATTCTGCTACATTTTTCGGTGCTTCCCATTGAACTACTGCTTCAATCTTCTTAGGATCTACTTGTATGCCTTGACGAGAAACAACGTGACCCAAAAATAATACATGATCTAGCCATAATTCACATTTGCTAAGATTTGCATACAACTGCTTTTCTCTCGAAAGCTGAAGTACGATTCTCAAGTGTTGCTCATGTTCCTCATTGCTTTTCGAATACACAAGTATATCATCAATGAAAATAATAATAAACTTATAAAGATATTTCTAAAAATCCTTATTCACCAAAGCCATGAAAGCTGCAGGTGCATTCGTCAAACCAAACGACATCACAAGAAACTCATAATGCTCATATCGATCTCTGAAAGCAATTTTGGAATGTCCTACTCTGAAATTCTAAGTTGATGATACTCTGACCTCAAATCAATCTTTAAAAATATTTGTGCTCTTTGTAATTGATCAAATCAATACGAGGTAAAGGATATTTGTTTTTCAATTTGACTCTATTCAACTGCCTGTAATCAATGCAAAGTCGCATCGTACTATCCTTCTTCTTAACAAATAATACCGGAGCACCCCAAGGAGACACACTAGGTTTGATAAATCCCTTATCAAGTAATTCCTACAACTGTGTTTTTAACTCTTTCAATTCTACCGGAGCCAATTTATATGGTGAAATAGAAATACGCACAGTCCCTGGAATTAAATCAATCGTAAATTCTATTTCCCTATCAGGTGGTAATCTCGGTAAGTCTATCGAAAATACATCTGGAAATTCTCTAACCATAGGAATATCCTCAAGAGACACAACTGATGCCTTAGTATCAACAACATGAGCTAAATAGGCCTCACATCCATTTTTATTAAATGAAGAGCACTAATTGCGGAAATTAAACAAGCAGGCACTATCTGACGTTCACCTCGAAAAATAACTTTTGGCTGACCTGGTGATTCTAAAATAACTTCTTTGGTGAAATAATTAACAATCACATGATGTTTTGTCAACCAATCCATACCCAAAATCACATCAAATTCTCTAATATTCATTCTAATCAAATATGCACTTAACACTACTTTATCAATTTGAATTGAACAATTTCGATACACATGATTCACAATAACCAAATCACCCAGTGGAGTTCCCACATTAAAATCAAATCCTAAAGGTTCACAACTTATATGCAATCGTGATGTCAAGCTTGATGATATGAATGAATGAGTGAATCCAGGATCAATTAATGCAAAAACATCTATGTCTCAAATGGAAATCATACCAGTAATAAATTCTGGTGCATCAATCACTTCCTGATGAGTCATAGAAAACACTCGAGCCTGTGTTGGATGCCTAGAACTTTGAGCCTCAGATCTTCCAACATTACTTGTAGTTCCTCCTCTACCCCTACCTCTTCCTACTACTCCACCAAATCCACTAACTCTGGTATTCTGAATTGTAATCTCTGAATGAATTCTTTCAGATACTCCTCGCTTAGGACAGTCATGTATCCAATGTTTAAAAGAACTACATAAGAAACACGCTCCAATTAATCTCCTACATTCTCCTTCATGGTATTTCCCACACTATGTACACTGAGGTTTTGGTCCAGAACTTTATCCTTGACTTTGTCTCGAATAAGTTTGAGTATTCGTTCTACCTCCTCTATTCTAAGAATATCCTCCTCTGATTGAAAATTGTGATGGAGAAGAATATGTTTGACGTTTGGTAGACTTTTGACTTTGACCATCTCCGAAATTACTCTAACTTCTCTTGTCTATGTAATCAACATTTTCTTTTTCTAGTCTTTCGGCTCTTATTGCATCATTTTTCATTTTCAAATAACTATCAATTTCTGATTGAGCTATTTTATTTCGAATTTCATATTTGAGCCCCTCTTCAAGCTTCTTACATTTATCTTTATTAGTAGCAACTAAATATGGTAAATAGCCGGATAACTGATTAAATTTCACCTTGTACTCAACCAATGACATCCTGCCCTGTCTCAAAATCAAAAATTACCTTCTTTTGTCATCAATATACATATTTGGTATGTAGTTTTCTTAAAATTCTTGAACAAAATCATCCTAGGTCAAAACAGGAGACTGAACTTTACTTCTCGGAACCTTCTCCCACCAGTCATAAGCATCATTTTGAATCAAGAACACTGCATAAATGAATTTCTCTTCTAGAGTACAATGCATCATGTTAAAAATTTGTTCCAACCTTTTTAACCATCTTTTGCAATAGTTAGATCTGTAGTTCCATTAAACTCTTCTGCACCATTTTTCTTTAATTTATCAAACCTACGTTCCCTTTGAGCATATGGTGGAGGTTCTTGTACCACTAAAACCTCATGACATACATTCGATGCACGTGAATGCAAAGGTGATCCTTTAGGTTGCGTTCTGGCTGGTTCCTCTCTCCTCGAGTTAACATTTTCATCAACCCTATATAGAGGTGATAAAATGTTAAATATTAACATGTGCTAATTTTCTATATGTATGCATATGATGACCCTATGATCATATCCTCGCTCTGATACCAATTTAAACACCCCTTACTTTACATTGTAAAAACATAATACTAATCGTAGTGATAATTTTTTTCACTTATATAAATAAAAGTTATCATACATATATTTATATCATGCTAATACTTGTTATCATTCGTCTATATAACAACAAACATATATATACTAAATCTCACATCCTGACATTTATCAATTCTATATGCTTATACTGGCAAGAAGAGAGAGTTTGAAATGGAACATAACCGGCCAACATTTAATCCTTGATGTCTACAGGTAGTGAGCTTCTAGTACAAACTTTATCTACAGCTTCAAAACACTAAAAAATATATAGCGATTTTAATGAGTTGCAAACTCAGTGAATATAAACACTCAATGAATTCACAATTTCACAAATTCATACAGTCATATATTTACACATTCAATGGATATTCTGACTTATATATTAATGCATGAGTCGTTTATTATTTGTTGTGACATTACCAGCCAAACTATTACCCCGGGATACATGTAATATATATCATATAACAAATGATTCGCTGGCCAGCCTTATAAATAATTCGGTGATATTTCAATCCATATAACAGAACATGACCTTTCGGTTCATGTAAAATAGAACTTGGCATTTCGGTTCATTTGAAACAAAACATGACCTTTCGGTTCATGTGAAACAGAACATGACCTTTCAGTTCATGTAAAACAAAACATGTATTGTAATATTTTGAAAGGTATGTCACAACTTTTCCTTCTTCATTTCCTTCGATCATTGTGCAAGTACATATATCATATAGAATCATATATCAATTTCATCAAGTACGAAACTCATCCAATTTCATCGAAATAATTCACCAATACATTTACACATATACAAATTCAAAATTCACAATAAATTAAATTATCACATCACACATATTCGAATATCACATATCATAAAATCATACAATGTATATTCAATTACCACATATCATCAATTCATATCAATTTCAAAATCACATATTAACACCATCAACACATTTCACTTGCAAATTCAATATCAAGTTCATTTCATATTTATACTCACAAATTAACCAAGCTAATTCCCTCGGAAGTGACTTGAACCTTCCTCCGCTACACTTTCAATATTCTGAGCTCCTATAAACAAATACAAACTTATATCATATTCTTATACCTTGAATAGTTTCTTTTTTTCATAATAATTATCCTACAGTTAGAACTTTATACTCTCATGACCTTACTAACTTCTAAAATTCATATCTCTCGAAATGCTGATCCAAATACTCTAATTTCATTTTCATTTAACTCTTAACTCATAATTATATAACATATAAACATTTAAGAATCTTTCAACAGATGTACGATTTATAGTGAATTTTTACTTTCACACTCTAAATCAGTTTTTCCCTACAAAATTCAGAACTGATCTTCTAATGACCTTAACTTACTTAAAAATTCATAAATTTCATAATACTAAACCAAACAACCTGAAACTAAATCCATCCTCTTTCTAAGACACATAGGTATAACATACTAAAATTTCAGAATCATCCAATCAATATATGATATACAATTAAACCATATAATAAATTTCATGACATATAACATATGTATCTAAATGCAAATATGATGTTATGAAATGGGATGTTGCACCTTTCACCTTTCCCAATTCAATTTGATGGCGTAGCACTGACGCGGAGTGGGAAGCGGTGGCCCTAATTCCCAGTTTGCTGATCAAAAGATGAAAATTAGAGGGTGAGAAAGGGCCAGGATGAAAGTATCAATAGTGATTGTGAGAAGAACAAGATGACTCGAAACAATGATGGATTGAATTGGTGGAGGAGGCAGAGAGGCGGATTTGAATTAACGACCTGGTTATTTCTTAATTTAATAGTGAAAAATGGTGTACAGAGAATGAGAAGGGGAAAGGACGGACGATGAATCTTTGGCGTGAAGGCGGTGGTTAGGACGGTGGTCGTAGTGGTGTTGATTAGGACAACGGTGGTGGTGGTTGGATTTGTGGTGGTAGTGGTGTTGTTGAGATTGAGGTTTTAATAAATGAATTGGAACTTTTAGGAATAGATGAAGAACATTATGTTTTTGGAATATTGCCCTCACCACATTATAAAAAATTAATGGTGTTAATAAATTCCCTATTCCGAACCTCGAGCCCCTTTTGAGACCTAAAATATTACAAGTACCATTTTGAAAACAACCCAAATCACAAGGTACATTTTTAAAGTTTACTCAATGTTTTAATTATTTGATTTTTATTACATTCAATTCAGTTCAATTATTTAATCAATCCAACCATTATCATACCTACTAAAGAATAGTAGCAAAATGAGAATTTAATTTTAATTATGTTTTTAATTTAGAAGAAGAAAAGAATTTGGAAAATAAGGTTTTAAAATCATAAGTTATTTGGTCATATTCAGTGGTAACAGTTCTTAGACTCAAAGAGGCGGGAAATTACAATCAGTTACACAAACCAAAGCATTCCATTGAGAAAAAATGGTGACCAAGAAGTCAGTGATGGCATTTAGTAGGGGCGTAATGCCATCCTTTTGTGACAATTCCGATAAAATAGCTTTTTCAGTGCAAGACTCTTTTCTTGCATCCGGCTATGCTCTTATTACTACCGGCGCCCCTGCTTTTTTCCATAATACCTTATACTCTTCATCTACAGGTAATTTCTTCGATTTAACTTCTCCTTCTTTTCTCAATTTTATACTCGCCGTCTATTACCATTTTGTGTAGATGAAGTAGGGTGCGATCACTAGAAAGATTTCAAAGATAAATATGCGCTCCTCTATTTGAATCCCAACTACAGCAAGAAGGTGGTTGCCAGGTGTTTGGTAATTGACAATACGTTTCATTTAAATGATGTGGCTGATGACAATCCAGATCAGCTCGATTTGGAATTTTCCATGGGGTTTTTTCTTTTTCTCCTTGGCATTATCGATAGGGTTTATTAGAATTACGAATTGCGATATTTGTTTACTGTTTCTTGGGCGATTCTTGCAGAATTGGGGAATTTGTTGTGGAGGACGGAGGTGCAAATGTTTCACCACAGTCTAAGAAATTGGATAAGCTTATTAAGGACCTTAATGATCGGATATTTTTGAAATTGCATGAATCTAAGGGCCAAAGTTCATATGGCAATCAACCAAGGTATTTTTCTTAAGTTTATTTGATGAATATTGTCATGTACGGGACTGAGCTGGACAGGCTTCTTCTTAAATATTTTAGTTTTTACTTCAATTGCAAATGGTTGGAGTTTTTTAATCGGTATGACAGAATGCAGTTGCTTAATTTTTACTACTAGCTAATCTTTAAACTTTATTGTTGTTCAAAACTATCTTGCATAAGTTGATTTTGAATAGAAAGAAGCCAGGATTGTTTTGTTGCTAACAACCTTCATGTTTAAGCTTAGCTTCAAAATCAAGAGTAATGAATAGACACTAGTGTTGTAAAAACATAGTTGTTTGCATTGAAAAGAATTAAAAAACTAGTTGCTCATCCAATGAAATCATTTATAGTTAATCTTTACATTTACTGAAGATCCTAACACTAATGGAGCTCATATAGGATTGCATTTAGTTATCTTTGATTTGTGTTATATAAATTTTTTATTTTGCCATAGATCCGTGTATTGTAATTCAGGTCAATTGCAAATTCGATAGGCTCAAGAATATTTAATAGTTATGAAAGAGATCATCATAAAATTGCAATTCAATTGTATGTTAAATCTTCTTCAGAACTTGTGCTGCTCTAGGAGTACACAATTGCTTGCCTTAATGATTTACGATTGACAAGTATTCTTAGTATTGTACCATAAGCTACTGTATCATTGTGTTTTTGTGTTTCATTAGTTGATTTAGAGCACTTGATATTTTTCATCATCAAATTTCTTTCACTTTTTTCCCTCATTTGTAGCTGTGTGGATTGCTCTGTTCTGCCATTGATGAGCTGCTAGGTTCACTTCCTTTAGTTTTTGAAAACTAACATAATGTTCTGGCTCTATCTAGTGTTATGACTCATGCTTCTACTTATTGGAAAAAGGCTTTTTTTTTTCCAAATACCATTTTTAACTATGTTTTATGTTGCAAGGGCCTTCACGCTGGTGGGGACATGCAATTTGGTATATACTTTTCCTTTCAAATGAACTTTCAAAAATTTGGGAGGAATTATTTATATATAAAAAATATATCGAAACCCAAGTAGAATTGCTAATTTATTAAATTTGTACACATTATTCATCTTCTTAATATAAACAATATTACTATTGCATCAATTAATTAACCAATTAATAATTCCTTCTCTCTATATAAATCTCACATCTTCATTCTTCTTCTTCAATACTAAAACTTCATTAATTTCATTTCATATATAACATTGTATCAATTGAAATTAATTTCATTCACACATAACATTTTCAATATGTTAAATACTATTCTACTTTTGTTGATCTTGTTGAATGCTTTCGTGTGCTTTTCGGTAGCCACACTGGTAGCTGCTCCAACAAGTACTATTGAGATCTCCGACGAGTCACAACCACTGTTACCAAGGAAACTAGGAAAACTCAGTCATCATAAAATAGAGTCCCCGAGTCATAGTACAGGCGTGGCGCCCAAAGCTGAGAAGGAGGTAGAGGAAATGAAATCTACCGATAAAAAAATTAATGATGAAATGAGAAGGCCGGAAGGTAATGATGAGGCATTGTTGAAAAAACACCACCATGGGGTGGATAAGTCTGTCGCCGGCGGTGAAGTAATCCTAGGGGGGCTAGCCACCATTTTTTTGTGACGATTTTCTATTACATTAGAGCTACTGCTAGACATGCATCAGAATCTGGGTCTACTAGCTAAGTGATATACTTGGACATATGTATGTATATTTTTTAATTTTTAATGCTGTAAATAAATTTTAGATTAAAATATGAATTTCTTTTCAAAATTTTAATTAATGAGAATGAAACTATGTTTTCAAGGTAAATTACACTCTAAGCTTCTCAATTTGTTTAGAATCATCTCATAATATAGAAATTTGTGTAGTTGTTTAGTTATTAATCAAATATATAGAAAAAAAACTTGATCTGATTTTGTGTTATGGATGATTGTGAAACAAAATGAAGTTAACAATTCATTTTAATTATTGAAAATGAATTAAACAATTCTACAAAATGAATTGAAACTGATCATTTACTTATTGTAGTTTAACATAGTTTTGCTTTTATTTGTCAAAAAGTAGAATGTGGTTTGGATCATTTTCAAGAGGATACTTGTGATATTTCGGATCTTAAAATGGAGTCCGAGGTTTCGAACCGTTGGTGAAACATGAAATTTTCATTAACATTGTTAATCAAGCTGATGTGGCAAGGGATATTTTTGGAAACTCAAATTTTGATCTTCTTCTTTGCTGGAAAAACTCAATTCTTATCTTTTTCTCATTTCAAACCCTAAAACAAATTCCCTACAAAGATAATCACTCATCTTTCTTATTCAAACATCCTAATATTGGTAAACTTCCCCTTCCTTCCTTCGTCTCATCTCCCTTCACAAAAGCTGCATCTCTGCAAATTTCTTCAATTTCATAACTCTGTTCATTCTTGTTAAAAATGGAGGTAGATGAAAATGTGAAATCGTTGAATTTGAGAGAGGGAGAAGGAGGATTTCAGGCTGTAATACAATGATTAATTGCATTTGCATTACAAGAAAATCGAAATCAAAGAACTCGTTCCAATCAACAATCTAAAAGCCCCAAATCTGATCGATCGAGCAAAAGAGAAGATCGATGCATTTATTCAAACACTTTACCCAGAGAAGGATCATCCTAAATCTTCTATCTGTTACCCCTTTCACCTTTCCCAATTCAATTTGGTGACGTAGCACTGGCGTGGCGTGGGAAGCGGTGGCCCTAATTCCCAATTTGCTGATCAAAAGATGAAAATTAAAGAGAGAGAAGGGGCCAAGAAGAAAGTACCAACAATGGTTGCAAGAAGAAGAAGATAGCCTGAAACAACGATGGATTGAATTGGTGGATGAGGCGGAGAGGCGGATTTAAATTAGCGATATGGTCATTTCTTAATTTAACAATGAAAAAATGGTGTACAGAGAATGAAAAGGGGAAAGGATGGATGACAAATCTTTGACATTAAGGTGGTGGTTAGGATGGTGGTCGTAGTTGTGTTGGTTAGGACAACGGTGGCGATGGTCTGATTCATGGTGGTTATGGTGTTGCTGAGATTGGGTTTTTGATAAATGAATTGGAGCTTTAAGGAAAAGATGAAGAACATTATATTTTTCCAATATTTCCCTTACCAAATCATAAAAAATTAACGGTGTTAATAAAATTCCTTGTTCTGAACCTCAAGCCCCCTTTTGAGACGCAAAATACCACAAGTACCGTTTTGAAAATGACCCAAGTTACAAGGTACTTTTTATTTACCCAATTTTTTAATTATTTGATTTTTATTGCATTCGGTTTAGTTCAATTATTTAATCGAACCAACCATAATCATACCTACTAAAGAATAGTAGCAAAATGAGAATTTAATTCAAACCAGTGGGCCAGTTTGACTGTGCTTTCCCAAGCTGCTTTTCTGAAAAGCTCAATTTTCAAGCTTTTCCTATAAGTCAGAGTTGATTTTGAAAAAAACAAGTCAAAGAGTTCCTAATTAAATAGCATGAAATACCAAAATGTATTGTTTAAAGCTAGAATATGTAGTTTGTGAGATCAACAACGTAAGCTTGTCATATTCAATGGTAACAATTCTTAGACTCAAAGAGGCGGGAAATGACAATAAGTTATACAAAGCAAAGCATTTCATTGAGAAAAAATGGCGACCGAGAAGTCGGTGATGACAGTTATTAGGGGCGTAATGCCATCATTTCGTAACAATTCTGATAAAATAGCTTTTTTTAGTGCACGCCTCTTTTCTTACTTTCGGCTATGCTCTTATTGCTACTAGCGCCCTTGCTTTTTTCCATAATGCCTTGTACTCTTCATCTGCAGGTAATTTCTTCGATTTAACTTCTCCTTCTTTTCTCAATTTTATTCTCACTGTCTATTACCATTTTGTGTAGATGAAGTAGGGTGCGATCACTGGAATGATTTCGAAGATAAATACGCGTTCCTCTATTCGAATCCCAACTACAGCAAGAAGGTGGTTTCTAGGTGTTTGGTAATTGGCGATACGTTTCATTTAAATGCTGTGGCAGATGACAATCCATATCAGCTCGATTTGGAGATTCCGTGGGGTTTTTTCTTTTTCTCCTCCGCATTATTGATAGGGTTTGTTAGAATTACAAATTGCGATATTTGTTTACTATTTCTTGGGTGATTCTTGCAGAATTGGGAATTTGTTGTGGAGGACGGAGGTGCAAATGTTCCAGCACACTTTAAGAATTTGGATAAGCTTGTTAAGGACCTTAATGATCGGATATTTTCAAAATTGCATGAATCTGAGGGCCAAAGTTCATATGGCAATCAACCAAGGTATTTTCCTTAAGCTTATTTGATGAATCTTGTTTAGTTTTTTCATGTACGGGACTGATCTAGACAGGCTTCTTCTTAAATATTTTAGTTTCTACTTCAATTGCAAATGGTTGGAGTTTTTTAATAGGCATGACAGAATGTAGTTGCTTAATTTTTACTACTAGCTAATCTTTAAACTTTATGGCTATTCAAAACTATCTTGCATAAGTTGATTTTGAACAGAAAGACGCCAGGATTGTTTTTGCTGCTAACAACCTTCATGTTTAAGCTTAGCTTCAAGAGTAATGAATACACACTAGTGTAGTAACAACATAGTTGTTTTCATTGAAAAGAATTGAAAAACTAGTTGCTCATCTAATGAAATCATTTATAGTAAATCTTTACATTTACTGCGGATCTTGACACTAGTGGAGCTCATACAAGATTGCATTTAGTTATCTTTTATTTGTGTTGTACAAATTTTTATTTTTCCATAGATCAGTGTATTGTAATTCAGGTCAAATGCAAATTCGACAGGCTCAAGAATATTTAATAGTTATGAAAGAGATCATCAAATAATTGGAACTCAATTGTATGTTAGATCTTCTTTAGAAATATATTGAATCGGTGATCTTCCTCGTTGTGCTCGGTTCGATCCCTATGGGTCTCTTAGGCTTCCTAATTTGGACACTAAATACTTTGCCCAGTATTTTTTACCTGGAACAGGTGTTTTCTATTTGTCGATTTGTCAGTCATGTGGAATTCCCTTCTCTTGGATTCAGGTATGGTTAAATTTTCAGGGGTGTTGTAAAAATAGTAAAATTTCGAAAGAGCCACCGGTTCACATAGATTTTCTTGCCTTGATAGTGATTGGTGTACATAGTAAAAACATTGATCTGTGTAATGATGTGAAGAAGTTCAATTTGAAAATCGATATTCATGAGATTCTCATTGTGCTCCAACCCTATGTTTGATCGTGTTGTTGAAGATTTAAATTGAACAAATTGCTGCTAATATTTTGCGGTGTTCCCATTGCTCAGTCTCGGATCATTCTATAAATAGCAAGATTGAAATTTGATGAATAATGAGAAAACTAGATCAAATCAACTTTTTTTTTTGTTCTCAAAATTCCAAGCAAGTACAAAGAATTTCTACACTGCGTATATTTCTACGAGTGAAAGAATTTCTAGACTGTGTATATTTCTACGAGTGAAATAATTTCTTAATAACTCACTTTTATTGCAAAAAAACCAGCATAAATTCTTCATGTACAATTATACTTTCTAATCTTATTAATCAATGAGAACATTTTATTAATTAATTCAATGACCGTTAACGTAACATAGGTTCAGATTGACATAGAGTTTATGAATCCAAAATTTTCACAATGTTCTTTATACTGGGATTTGTATCCGTATTGGATACTCTTATACGAGCCAATACAGCTTGGGTTCAAATTGGTATAAATGCCAATAATACGTTCTGATAATTATTGTGTTTGATGCAAATACCATCAAAGGCCTGGAGAAGTATTCATGATCTAATAAATGGTATAATGATTGGTTTGACATTGTTTTTCCAAGTACGTAACAGTTGATGTTGTAAAAAGCTCATCCCAAGCATTTTCTTGGAAACAAAAGCTTTTGACATTGGAAAACAATGTCAAACTGCCTTTTCTTTTGTTGTAAAAATATATCAACATTGGGTATCTGCTTGTAACACTAGAAAGTTTCACCCATAGCTGGTCAATATTATAGTAGAGTACTCCAAATCAAATAATTTATTATAAACTATTAAAATGAAAAAAAGTGGGAGATGTGCAATTAAGCTACACTTTTACTTGTTCTTCTTTCCGACCTGAATTTGTTGCTGAGGATAAATATTCTTCCCAATCGTAATTTCGATCATATAACGCGTAATTTGAAACTATTCCAGAAAAATAATGTTTCTTGTACCGAACCTATTAGCCCAACACTTAGTATCACGTTGTAGATATTCAACTCTATCTATAGTTACTTTTTTCTCAAAACTATTTTGTGCATATCCGCTAATCAATTGAAAGAAAAATCATCACCTCATCCATAAGTGATCTCGAACATGTGACCTTAAAGATTTTATAGTTTTAGTTTCAATCACTATGTTAAAATATTTGCCAAACTCTATCTATACTTAATTGTTCTTGAAACCATTAAAAACTATATATATCATGTAAATAAACAATGAAACCAAAATGGATTAATGCATCTACACACCTCTAACTTATCCAAAATGCGCTCTTGTCATCCTGAATATTCAAATGTGTCAAATACCCCTTAAACTTGTTTAAAATACACTAGTTTGCTCCTTCAATGCCACGTGTCAGCTTTTGTTTGAAGATAAAATCAGAAAAACGACATCTTTAAAAAGTCAAACCAACCGAAAACTGACACATATCAATGAGGAGATAAAGTGACTCGTTTTAAACAAGTACATGAGACTATCTATCACATTTGAAAGTTCAAGATGACAAGAGCTCATTTTAAACTTAAGCAAAACCAAATAATTGAAATAAGATTCAATGAACTTGAGATTTAGTAAAATTGAAAGTTATTCTCAAGGTTAAAATTTAGTGAATTATCAGTGAATTGTAGACCCAAACAAACAACATTTCTCAATCTCAATCTTTCATCTTAACTTTCCAACAATCCTAAATTTGAACTATAACACGTAATATGAAAATTCAAGTGACAAAGGAGGGCTGGGAAGAGAGAATATTGTATAAAAGATTGCTCGCCATATAAAAGATTCTTCTCCCGCTCAACTTCATTTCTTTTGTTTCTTGAATTTCTTGCCCCATTACCACCAAGACGAAGAAACTAGAAGAAAGCTACAAAAACCCTATACTCGATATGGCGAGCAAGAAGTCTATAATGGCAGTGATTAGGACCGCTAGGCCATCATATCGTAACAATTCTGATAAGATTGCCTTCTCTGTTCACGCCTCTTTTCTTGCTTCCGGCTATGGGCTAATTGCTACCGGCGGCCCCGCTTTTTCCGAAGATGCGTTTTACTCTCCTTCTACAGGTACTTCCTTCAATTTAATTTCTCCCTTTCTCATCTTTATACTCAGCGTCTGTTATCGTTGTGTGTAGATGAAGTAGGGTTCGATCACTGGAATGATTTCGAAGATGTATACGCGTTCCTCTATACGAATCCCGAAATTGACGGTAAAAAGGTGCTCGCCAAGTGTTTGGTGATGGGCGATCGGTTTCTTTTACATGCTTTGGCTTACGACGATCCAGATCTGGTCATCCATTTTGAAATTTCGTAGGGTTTTTTCTCTTTCTCCTCCGCATTATTGATAGGGTTTGTTCATTGTTGGAATTGAAAATGCGATCATTACTTACTGTTTCTTGCAGAATTGGGGACTTTGTTGGGGAGGAAGGAGGTGCGAATGTTTCAGCACAGTTCA
>CATIWQ010304676.1:0-15268 GCA_949673415.1 Euphorbia schlechtendalii
AAACATAAGCCAATCCGATTGCTTGTAATTCCTGATGAGAGAATGACTTGCTCGTTGGTTGATTGAGACAGTTTGTTGAGAAATTGCTAATTGATCACGGTTCCAAATTTGCAATGGTAAGCACTGTACAAATCTTTATGATCAAATGTACGAAATCAATAACATGGTGGGATAATTTTCAATAAAATGACAATTCATCATATTATTGTGTTGGTTTCAAGACAATGCGGTTAGTTAATTGAACTAATATAAGAAATATTGTCGGGACATTAATTTAGCAATAGGATAATAGTAACTGAAAATTGGAATCTACTTATCGTTGATTTAAGTTTCATCCGTCATTGAAGGGTTTGATGTGTTCGTTTGCTGAACAAAATTCTCATGTAGAACAAGTAAATTTATCCACGCTCACCGCACCATTGAAAGATTATGAACATAATCATCGTAGTTCATTTGTTCGTCTTGAGGCCAATTAATGAGAGAAACCTGCAAAACAAAAAACACTCCGATGCCCAAGTTAGTAATAGATTGAGGTGGAAAATAATAATAATTGGAATTCAGATATCATACCTTTGAGATATTGATGCTTTATATAGGCATTTCGAGGGTCCTAAATAGATTAGGATTAAAAATCATAGTCGCATAAGGACTGTATTGCTTGATTTGAAGTTATTCCCTTAATAGGATAGAGTTTTATTCCATAAATTCTCGGAATTTTATCTTGAATAGGAATTGTTTACCGAGTTATCAGATAATAAAATAGATTATTATTGTTCTAAATGTGACAAAGAAAATAAGAAAAATAATGAAGTCTTTGTGCAAAGACCATTTGCTTCAATTGGAATTTTCTAATTTTCAATGAGTTCAAATAATATTCTATTTCAATTTTATTTTTTTTAATGTGTAATTGTCTTCGACATCTCAGTTTTTGTCTCTGTGTTGATTTTCAGGCTTACATTAAAATTTATACTTTTAATGGGAATTGAGAAAGATGATGGAAGTTGGGCTATTGTGACCATTTGACTCACCATATGGGCCAATAGCTCTTCAACCCATTTTTATATGTTTGCGTTATACCCTAAAAAGCTACAACGTACACCACTTTACCTAAACCATAACAAAATTAACTCTTCTTCATCTTCATTTGTCCTTTTCGAGCCTTGACCCATAACTTATTTACTCACCATCGTCATTTCTTTCAAACCACCACGATACACCTTGCTCCCTTATTTTTCCGATTTGGACAAATGTCCCCAAACAAGCTCGTTTTACATGTAAATTTTTATTTTGGTTCTTTTACACTCAATTTAAGGCCAAGTTTACACTTTTAATCAATTTTTAAACATTTTAAACACGTATAAACATATATAATGAGATTTGAGGTTCGAGAACTTACTTGAGAGTGAAACATAACCCCTTTTAAGCTTTAGGTTCAAACACTCCTAAAGGTACATGAATCAAAGATACAAAATAATTGTAATAATAGAGTACAAAGTGTTAGATTAAATTCATACTTTTTTGTTTATAATCCACCTTTATGATAGATCCAAAATCAAGAACTCAAGATATCCTTAGAAAGAGTAATTTGGTGTTTGGGGATAGGGTGAAAACCAAACAATGGATAACTGTTGAATACTTAAACGAATCAAACGATTCAAAACTTTTCACAAATTCGGGTAATAGCTTGAGATTTTTTTTCTTGTGAAAGTATGGAAATTTTTAGTAAAATAGGAACACATACATTGAAATTCTGCCTCCATTTGTTGGAAAAAAAGTGGATTCAATTTGGGTAAAAAATTGATTAATCGAAGAAAGGAAATAAATCAATTTTTTCTTTAAAAATAGGCAAACCCCGTACTAGTTTTGAGGTCTAGGTATCGGTATTGGGTGGTTTGAATAAAATAAATGGGAAAAATTATGTTAAATAATAAATAAGTAAGGGCAAACCCGGTAGCGTGATCACAAACCAAAAACTAGATTCACGAAGGCGGTATCATTATTATATAATCCTAGTGGGACCTCTACTCCAATCGTTGACAACTTTTAGCGGTTTTTTTAATTTCTTAGTATTAATGCTTTTTGTTATTTGTCTTGAAGGCATATACAGAAAATTGATTTAAATCCAACATATTTGGATAAATAAAGTAAGAAAATGAATCTTTCATCATCGATTTTTGGTGTTGCAAAAATCCTTGTTCAAATTCATCCCATCGCAGGTCATAATAGATTAATGTCTTTATAATTGTGCGATAAGGAGTGCGGCAAGAGTAAGAGATCACACCTGAGTTGGAGGCCTGCCGAGGAATGTGGTCATTCCTTGATTTATTTCTTAAAGAAACAAAGTAATTTACCCCTTCTATCAAGAATGATCATATTGTATAGGACTTTGGTATCCGTTACTTGACATTTACGGTATAATGAGTTAACTACTTCTAATAAGATGGTTTATTCATGTTTGAGTAGAAACTGGATAGGTGAAAATATTAGCGAAAGGGATTTGAATCTTGTGACATTAGCCACTAGGGAGTGATTCACAAGAAGAATTTAAAATTTTGTGATTTTTGAGGGATAATACAATAGATTGTGGTCCAAAAAAGGAAATTTGATTTATTTGTGAGATAAAAGCTACCATAGGGTATTCCACAAAAAGGAATTTTGATTTTTTTTAGATAAGCTACCATATGTAGTACACAAAAAGGAATTTTGATTTTTTTAGATAAGCTACTATAGAATAGTCCATAAAAATAAATTTTAATTTTTTATGAGATAAGCTACCATAGGGTAGTCCATAAAAAGAATTTTAAATATTTGTGAGATATTATCATAGGGTCATCTAGAAAGAAGTTTGATTTTTATGAGATAAGTTGTCATAGGGTAGTCCACAAAAAAGAATTTTAAATTTTTGTAGGTAAGCTACCATAAGATAGTCCATGAAAAGGAATTTAGAATTTTTGTCCGAGAAGCTACCTTGGGTAGTCAACAAAATTTTGATTTATTGTGATATAAACTATCATAAGGTAATCCACAAAAAGGAATTTTGATTTTTGTGAGATAAACTACCTTAGGGTAGTTCACAAAAGGAATTTGGAAGTTTCGTGAGATAAGCTTCCATAGGGTAACCCACAAAAAGGAATTTTGATTTTTAGGAGATAAGCTAACATAGGGTAGTTCACAAAAAAGAATTTTGATTTATTTTGAAAAGCTATCATAGAGTGGTTGGCAAAAAGGAATTTTGATTTTGTATAAGATAAGCTTCTATAGGGTACTTCACTAAAGAAATTTTTTATTTTTCAGAGATTATCCATCATACGGTAGTCCACAAAAGGAATTTTAGTTTTGTGAAATAAGATACCATAAGGTAAGTCTACAAAAAGAAATTTTGATTTTTTTTTGTGAGATAAGTTACCATAACATATTCCATAAAAAAGAGTTTTTTCAATTTTTGTGACACAAGATATCATAGGTTAGTCCACAAAAAGGAATTTTTATTTTTTGTGAGATAAGGTACCATAGGGTAGTCCACAAAAAGAAATTTTGATTTTTATGATATAAGCAGTAGGGTATTCCACGAAAGAAATTTTGATTTTTTGTGAGATAAGCTACCATAGGGTAGTCCACAAAAAAGAATTTTGAATTTTTGTGAAATAAGCTACCATTGGGTATTGCTAAAAGCCGAATTTTGATATTTTGTAAGATACGGTACCATATGGTAGTCAACAAAAAGGAATTTTGGCGCTAACTTTGAGGGGAGAGATGAAATGATGATTAGGAAATCTAATATGATTTATTGGGTGGAGCGAGTAGAATTGACTAGTTTTTAATCGGGGAGATAGAATAATTTGTAAGATTAGAAAGTATCTGGATAGAATATAATTTTTGTGATAAGAACTAGTCAGAGTTCCTGAATGGATTTGGCTTCACATGGGGAAAGTTTTGAGAGGAAATTCTTGATTTTGTTGCTCCGAGAATTTGGGAAAATTTTGAATTTTCTAAAGTTTATGAATTTTTAATATTTTTAATTTCTTAGGAGAACTATGAAATTGAATTGAGAATTATTGAAAAAATATAAGAATTTGAGAATTTGATTATCGAGATCTTTTGAAAATGTGTCGGGAAAAGTTTGTAGAAGTTTCGGGTTCTCAAGAATCGGTAGATATGTGTATACATGCAAAAATTGGCATAAGGTTCATTCACAATCTATTATTCCTTTTTGATTTAGAGATCTTTCTTCACCATATCTCCCTCAATTCTCGACCAAATCATGAACCATTTGTCCTCATGTTTCACAAAAGGGAGCCCAGTACATTAGGACTCCTTTCTAAACAAATTTGGATGTGATCTAGGGCTCGGAGCTACCGCATCTTCCGGTCCGTTTATTGTATTACCTCAAGTCCACTAAGAGCCATTGAGAGCTTGCACGAGGGGTGGAGCCTACTCTGAACCATCATTATTTATCACATGCTTCGTACTAAGAGGTTAGTAGAACACCATTCTTTTTTAAATTCTAAATTATTCATGTTTTGAATTAGTTAGGATTTCGGTTAATTGATTTGAAATGTTGAAATTATACATGTATATTAATTTTTTTATGGATTGAGACTCCCAACTTGTTAAAAAACCTAGGTATCTATTTCTAGGCTTGGGTTGAATCAATTTGATGAAAAAATTTGTATTTGGCTAGGACTCAATCTCGATAGAGCTCTAACAAACACACTATCATGTTTGTGGTTAACCTGTAGGGTTCAACAGCAAAGTGGCCATCAAGGGGACATTTATTTTCTTTTTTATTTTTTTCTTTCATCTTTTGATGTATAGTGCCCCTAAATTAAAATATATTAGCATGTAACAAGGCTATACAAGGAATATTTATGCATATTTGCAAAGGTTATATAAATGAATATGTATGCATGCAAAGAAAAAAATGAAAGGAATACTTGTCGATTCTTTTGATTGATTTTCATGAACTCTTGAGAGGTATTAACACCTCCCTCTCATATGGTCGCCTATTGTGGTACAAGATAGAGGACAATGAAGTGATGTAAATGATCATAAATTCTGGCTTCGAGAGATCATTGAAAGCTTTAAGGAAAAGGGCACCAAGTTCCGGCTATGACTATCTTAGTGGAGAAATGGTAAGATATTACTCATACCTTCCATATACTTATCAAGAAGATGACCATCACTCCATCAGATATGGTAGCCACGACAAGGTTACCATTTTCTAGCACTATGATCCTCTTTGACATTTACGTGGATCATTTCCTTTCTTAGTAGTGTGTGTGGGAGAGTATGTAGAGGACCATTTGTGTGTGAGTCCCACTACTAGAATCTTGGAGTATACCCGAGTGAGAGATTACTGGTTGGCTCAAGAGGTGATTAATGAGGGTGATAGGAAGCACTATGTGAGGTCTTTTCTGCTTTGCTCTTTGACCAATATCTTCTTCCCTTAGGGACTGAGCCATGTTTATAATGGGCTCCTATAAGCTTTAGAGGATCTTGATGAAGTCCCCAATCTAAACTAGTGTTAAGCTTCTCTTAGTAAGTTGTATTTTGACCTGGACATCTATCTTAGGGGGGTGGGTAGATGGAGCTCAAGGCCAGCCACTTATTGTTACAAGTATTCTTTTAATTTACTTAAACTCATGAAACTTGTGTATTTTACATGCTTCTTATGTATTTTGTGTTTTGCAAATTTGGGCTTATGAGCATTAAGTGCTTATCCTGCCAATGATTAATGGTAAGCCCATTCACACCAATCCTATCCTTTTCTAATGAACTCACTAGTGACCCATAATAAAGCGTGATATATTTGGTTTGAGGCATAGGCTTAGGACTCTTACTCTTCAGCATTGTTCGCAAGATTTTGGCTATACTCGTTCCAAAAGGCTTATCACCGGCAACGGTACCAAAAACTTGTTCGCCACTTTTCTACTGATAATATAAAAGTTCTAAATATGAACAGGTGTTGTCAGTACCGCTTATCAAATAGAAAAATGATTATAACTACAAGTATACAGTTACGATGTAGTTTTAAAAGATATCAATCCCACATGGAAGGAATTATGTTCTAAGGATCAACTAGCGTTACGAAACAAAAGAAAAAAAAATAAGTTGAAGGATTTGAATGGTAGACTGATGAATGGGAAAATACATGAACAAACAAGAGTAGATGCAAAGCATATAGATTTTCCCTAGGAACAAGTATAGAAGAGTAAAATATGCAAAATAATCAAGTATGTTTTATGCATTAGAAAACTTCAACAAACTTGGTTCTAGATGCCCAAATATCCTATAATTCATAGCAGAGCAACATATGAAATGAATTTTCTAAATCTAGGGTAAATGAATTATGACACTTATAAAAACCTGGACAACAATAATACTATACTTAGTACGAGGTTGCTCTCACATAGCCATATTTAGCAAGTTACCACTCTAAAAATGTTGGCTCACTAAACAGTGTTAAAATCACAGATCCAGTGATTATACACTATCTTGTTAACCCCGAAACTACTCTTAAAGTCAACTTGAAAGCATATAACTTCATTAATATAAATGATGCAAGATGAAATACTTGTTATGAAACATAGAAATATCATAAACTTCGAATTAGAAAGTATAAGTAGAAAATAAAGTAAAGTTGTAAGGTATGCAAGTGAAAGTTAAAGTTGATCAAACCGTATCCACTCTTTAATGGGAGTCGTCAATTCCTGCAGTTTCTGTATCTACTTTGAATTTCGATGTCGACTTGTACAGAACCTCTGTTAGGATGTTATTCTTTGTGACTATTGAATAAATGAATGTTGAATAATAGAAACTTTTATTGATAAGTGCTTTACAATAATACTCATACAACAATCGCTCGAATTTGTTGAGAAATCTAGTGATCGAAATAAGAATCGAATCACTTATACATTTTTCTCACTAACACTTGAACATAGCAAAATATATATATTTTTCACTCTCTATCTATGCATACACGCATTCTTCATATGCATCAACTATATCACACCATATGCCATACACCATGAAAATGGTTGATTTGAACCTTATTTATAGGGTGTGAAGGGTTGCGTCTATCCAAATGAAGAGTCATGTCCATTGGCGAAGGGTTGCATCACTTCAATGTAATTAGATGCAAGGTTTCATCCTCATCTTCAATGGCAAGGCACCTTTTCTTCATTGGTTTGCTTCCAAAAGGTGTGTTTTTGTCTGACAGTTGATGGCGGTTGATCGTTTTTATCCGGCGGATAGTAGTTGAGAAGAGTTAACCAAAAACCGTCATAAGTCGCGAATGTGACTAATATGTTGTGATCGTGAACATTATTTTCTAACTTTCTGTTTGTGAAGAATGACAGGTCGTGATCGCGAATGGGTGTCATGATCGTGATATGTGTTTTTCTTCATCATTTTTTTACAACTTTCTCGATCTTTGACAACTTCAATCCTAAGCCAATTCCCTATGTTCCATGCATCTTTTTGCACATTTTTCACACTTTTTACATAGAATTCCATCTTTGATTATTTCACTCCCAAGATTCACCTAGTTTTTGCACTTGCATAAAAAACAACTACATACCACGAGAAATCTATTATATGAAGTAAAAAATGACTCTAAACCATATCGTTTTATGCGTAAAAATAACAAGTTAATAAGTGTAATTATACAGTTGTCACACCCCCACACTTAACTTTTTCTTTATCATTAAGGTAAACACAATAGAAGTGTGTAAAATAGTAATTCAAGTACGTACCTCATTTGGTGAAAAGACTATCATAGTGATTACCACATTCCCATGACGCATAAAGTTCAAGTAAAAGTTCAAAATTTCCCACAAATTAGTTATATACAATTTATATAGTCCAGTTGCATACCTTTGCTCTTAATGGAGGGCCAACCAAATCGCGTCTTCATATAAGCGTTATATGCTCACTCGAATATTTCCTTCTCTTAAGCATAGGGAGAACACTTTGAAAAGATTGATCTCAAGGCATTTTTAGGTAACCTAGGATGCTAAATCACTCTTAATGGTTGCATTTTATGCTCCATACCACTCTCCCCTTTTTTTAGTGGTTTCATTTTATGCTCCAAACCACTTTCTCTCATTTTTTTCTTTTAAAGCATATGGTTTTGAAGTATAGATTCGTACTTTGCACCCATTTTTTGTGCTATGCTACTTTTCTTTTTTAACTCATTGAATGGTTGCAGTTTCTCTGTATCATTCCTCACATTTCGCATAACTCATTGGTTATCCTCTCTTTCTTTTGATTTTTCTCTCTTAATACCCTCATCCTTTATTGATCACTTCAAAGTATTATGGCTATAGTTTCCCAACACTTTAGACACACTCAATTCTTATAAGACGTATAAGAGAATAGCATATAAAACTCCTAGTAAGAACACTACTAGATATTACTCCACAACTAACTTATCGGAAGCATTCAACTAAAACTATACAATTTATATTAATTCATGTTGCATTGAAATATATATCGAAACTTACTTGGAAAGTTACTTTCAAATGTTACTCACCACTCATCCATGCCAAATGCTAAATGTTGTGCTATGAAGCACCAACACTTTCAACGTGTGTTCAAACTCGAACCAAAAATTTTGTTCGAAATTTGCACTAATATTAAACTTGTAATACCTAACACTCACAATAACCTTGGAACATATGTTAGTATAGCATAGGTATGGATAGAGTATAAATAACACAAAATCAAGAAAATTTTTATTCTTCAATTTTTTTAATTTATTCAATTTTTTTGTATTTTTGGCATTTTTACAAATGCCCCCCAACACTAAAGAACATAATGTCCTCATTGTGAGAGATTTTACTAAATATGAAAAACAAATACGAAAAACACACAAAAGAAAAGAAAATAAAAAGAAAAAGAAATTGAACCCATTTTCAATCATCCAAACTTGAATCTGGAAGACTCGGCGTGATATTCATATTCTTCATCCTAAAATATGAATTTAACTTATGGTTCAAAGAAATGTTGGATCGTGTAAGTTGATGAACATCTTGTTGTATTGAACCGATATCAAGACAAGCTTTATTGATATCATTGGCAAATTTTACTCTCTAACTATCTTCATTGTCATGGGTACTTCTTGAGGTTTTTCTTGCTTCACTACTTCCGATTTGAACTTATTCAATATCTTCTTCGGGTTGGTTCTCTCGAGAAGTAGATTCTTCTCTCGGTATTAACTTCCTTACCTTTACTCCATATGGTAGAAACTTAAATTTCCTATGCTCTTCTTTAACTAATACTGCTCTCCTCATGTGAACTCCTTCAATAAAGTTGAAGTTCTCTCTAAGACTATATTGGTATGGCAGTTGGTTTGTCGTTCCCAAAATAATTTCACAAATTGTATTTGCCCCTCCAACTGTAGCCTTTCTATGTGTAGTAAGACTAGTGATGGATTCCAACATGTACTCGGAAACTTTGGTCTTAATTGAGAAACGACGCACTCCAAAATAACCAAATCTTTCAACGACACTTTTGTAGTCTCATGTTGGAAGAAAAGACTTTGATAGATAAACTTGTGAAGGTAAAGAAGGTTGTTACTCTGAATGTTCTTGTTGGATGAGTTTTTGACAACGTATCGATCCAATCTCATTAACTAAGTCCATACATTTGTTAAATCATAATCACCCCCTTTTTCAATCTCTTCATAGGTTCATCCAAAACTAAACCACTTGATTAAATCCATTAGATTAAACTTATAATCTTCTCCGCCATTCTTAAATTTCCTCTTGAGAAAATTTCCATCCTCCGTAAGAGTTACCAGAAATTCGAGAACACATTCCTCATTAAACGAGAAATGCATGTGCTTAAATATTTCCAACCCAAATAGTGAAAAATATTCCTCTGCTTCGGCATGTATTCCAGAATCAATTGCAAAAGTAGGATCATAGAAGAGTGTGCCTTGGAAATCAAAGTTCTTGATCCTCGAGTATCTTTCGAATTCTTCTTCACCTAGATTAGAAAAGGGCATCCATACTTGATTTGTTGATTAACCAATTTTTTCTTTCCCTTGGTTTCTGTTGATTTCTTTGGAGCCATCAAAATTTAACTCATGACTTGAAAGAAAGGTTTGTGTTTTGATTTTGGGAAAAGAAGATAAAATTGTTTTTGCAAGAGATAAAATTTGTGTAAAGCAGTGATTGATTTGTGAAAATCAATTAGGAAAATAGTTATATATAAGAAATAGGGTAAATATGCCTTTTCTCAACGGATATATATAAATATGATCGTTAGAAAATAGAGCTCTTACAGCAATAACTGCTGTGAAATCGCAGAGGTCGCGATCACACAAGATTTTCATGATCGTGACTTATCCTTATAAAGAAACAGAATGTTTTGACAACTCTATTCACGAGAGCGAAACAGGTCGCGACCATGAAATGTTTAAAATCCAAAAACTTTTCATTTTTCTTTTTAAAACAATACTAGCTTAAAAACACACATAAAAAAATATACTACTATGTATATATTTGAAAAGATAAAAGATTTAAGTGCCAATGGGTTTCCCAACTCCTTGACTTTTTGTCTCTTACTTATCCATTTTCTGCTCTTACAAATCGTTTTATTTCTTATTCGAAAGACCCTAAACTTTCTCCCAAACTACGCGTACTTTACATGCACACGCTAGAAAGAAAACTCAATAAATAAGCAAGAAAACTATGTAAATAACAAAAATATAAATACTTAAAACAAAAAATAAAAATCTAATTGACACATAAAATATAATTGCCAGTTCTCCGGCTATTTCATTTTTAGAACGCACTTGACTTCCCTGACAACGGGGCCAAAAACTTGTTCGCCACTTTTCTACTGATAATATAAAAGTTCTAAATATGAACAGGTGTGATCAGTACCGCTTATCAAATAGAAAAACGATGATAACTACAAGTATACAGTTGTGATGTAATTTTAAAAGATATAGTTCCCACTGGGAAGGAATTCGGTTCTAAGGATCAACTAGAGTTATTTTACAAAAGAAAATAAAATAAGTTGAAGGATTTGAATGGTAGACTAAAGAACGGACAGATACATGAGTAGATTAGAGAAGACACAAAGCATATAGATTTTCCCGAGGAACAAGTATAGTAGAGTAAAATATGCAAAATAATCAAGAATGTTTTATGTACAAGAAAACTTCAACAAACTCGGTTCTAGATGCCCAAATATCCTATAATTCACCGCTATGCAACACATGAAATGACTTTTCTAAATCTAGGTTTAACGAATTATGACACTTATCTTGGACAACAATAATACTATGCTTAGTATGGGTCTCTCTCACATATCCATATTTAGCAAGTTACCACTCCAAAAATGTTGGCTCACTAAACAGCTTTAAAATCATAGATTTAGTGATTATACACAATCTTGTTAATCCCAAAACTACTATTAAAGTCATCTTGAAAGCATATAACTTCACAAATATAAATGACGCAAGATTAAATACTCGTTATGATACATAGACATGTCATAAACTTCGAATTAGAAAGTATAAGTAGAAAATAAAGTAAAGTTGTAAGGTATGCAAGTGAAAGCTAAAGTTGATCAAACCGTATCCACTCTTTAATGGTAGTCGTCAATTCCCACAATTCCTACGTATACTTTGAATTCGGTCTCGACTCGTATAAAACCTCCGCTAGGATGTTATTCTTTGTGAATATTGAATAAATGAATGTTGAAGAACAGAAACTTTTATTGATAAGTGCTTTGCAATTACACACATACAACAATGTCTTGAATTTATGGAGAAATCTAGTGATCGAAATAAGAATTGAATCACTTATACAATTTTCTCACTAACACTTTGAACGTAGCGAAATCTATATATTTTTCACTCTCTATCTATGCATGCACGTATTCTTCATATGCATCAACTATATCACACCATATGCCACACCACGAAAATGGTTGATTTGAACCCTATTTATATAGTGTGAAGGGTTGCGTCTATCCAAACGAAGAGTCATGTCCATTGGCGAAGGGTTGCATCAATTCAATGTGATTGGATGCAATGTTTCATCCTCATCTTCAATGGAAAGGTACCTTTTCATGATTGGATTGGTTTCAAAAGGTGTCTTTTCGTTTGATTGTTGATGGCGGTTGATCATTTTTATCCGGTGGTTGATAGTTGAGAAGAGTTAACCAAAAACCATCACAAGCTGCGAGCGTGACATACATGTCACGATCGTGAACATTGTTTTGTAACTTTTTGTTTTTGAAGAATGACAGGTTGTTACCGCGAATGGGTTTCACAATCGTGACATGTGATTTTTTTCATGATTTTTCTTTACAACTTTGCCGATCTTTGACAACTTTGATGCTAAGCCAATTCCTTGTGTTCCATGCATCTTTTTGCACCTTTTTCACTCTTTTTACATAAAATTCCATCTTTGATCATTTCACTCCCAAGATTCACCTAGTTTCAGCATTTGCATAAAAAACAACTACATACCACGTGAAATCTTTTATATAAAGTATAAAATGACTCTAAACCATATCATTTTATGCCTAAAAATATAAAGATAATAAGTATAATTATACACTTATCACACCCCCACACTTAACTTTTGCCTTGTCCTTAAGGTTAACACAACAAAAGTGTATAAAATAGTAATTCAAGTTCGTACCTCATTTGGCGGAAAGACTATCGTAGTATCTACCACATTCCCACGTTGCATAAAGTTCAAGTAAAAGTTTGACATTTCCCACAAATTAGTAATGTGCAATTTATACAGTCTAGTTGCATACCTTTGATTTTAATGGAGGGCTCCTCATATAAGCATTATATGCTCACTCGAATATTTCCTTCTCTTAAGAATAGTATAAATTATAAAGGATAAAGGAAGAAAATTTTGAAAAGATCGATCTCAAGGTATTTTTAGGTAACCTAGGTTACTAAAACACTCTTAGTGGTTGCCTTTTATGCTCCATACCACTCTCCCCTTTTTTTAGTGGTTGCATTTTATGCTACATACCACTTTCTCTCATTTTTTCTTTTAAAGTATATGTTTTTTAAGTACAGATTCGTAATTGGTACCCATTTTTCATGCTATGCTACTTTTCTTTTTTCACTCATTGAATGGCTGCAGTTTCTGCTCCGTACCATTCCTCACCTTTTGCATAACTCATTTTCTATCCTCTCTTTCTTTTGATTTTTTTCTATTAGTACCGTCATCCTTTATTGATCACTTTAAAGTATTATGGCTATAGTTTCCCAACACACACACTCAATACTTATAGGACGTATTCAAGAATAGCATATAAAACTTATAGTAAGAACACTACTAGATATTACTCCACTACTAACTTATCGATAGCATTAAACTAAAATTGTACAACTTATACTAATTCATGTTGCATTGAAATATATATTGAAACTTACTTGGAATGTTGCTTTCGAATGTTACTTACCACTCATCCTTGCCCAATGCTAAATGTTTTGCTATGAAGTGCCCACACTTTCAACGTGTGCTCAAACTCGAAACAAAAATTTTGTTCAAAATTTGCACTAACATCAAACTTGTAACACCGAACACTCAGAATAACCTTGGAACATATGTTAGTATAGCATAGGTATGAATAATGTATAAATAACACAAAATCAAGAAAATTTTCATTCTTCAATTTTTTTAATTTAGCCAGTTTTTTGGATTTTTGGGATTTTTACAAATGCCCCCAACAATAAAGAACACAATGTCCTTATTGTGAGAAATTTTAATAAAATATGAAAAAAATACGAAAAACACACAAATGAAAAGAAAATAAAAAGAAGAATAAATTGAACCCGTTTTCAATCATCCAAACTTGAATCTGGAGGACTCAGGGAGATATCCATATTCTTCATCCTGAAATATGAATTCAACTTACGGTTCAAAGAAATGTTGGATTCTGTAAGTTGACGAACATCTTGTTAAATTATAGTGATATCAAGATAAGCTTTATTGACATCAATGATGAATTTTCCTCTCCAAGTATCTTCATTATCGTGGGTACTTCTTAAGGTTTTTCTTGCTTCACTACTTCTAATTTGAACTTCTTTAATGTCTTCTTTTGGTTGGTTCTCTTGAGAAGTAGATTCTTCTCTCGGTCTTAACTTCCTTACCCTTACTCCATATGGTAGAAATGTAAATTTCCCTTGCTCTTCTTTAACTAATCTCGCTCTCTTCATGTAAACTCCTCCCATAAAGTTGAATTTCTCTCTAGGACTATATTGGTATGATAGTTGGTTTTTCGCTCCCAAAATATTTCCATAAATTGTTTGCCACTCTAACTCTAGCCTTTTTATGTGTAATTAAACTAGTGATGGATTGCAACATGTACATCAGAAACTTTGGTCTTAATTGCGAAACGGCGCACTCCAAAATATCCAAATCTTTCATCGACACTTTTGTAGTCTCGTGTCAGAAGAAAAGACTTTTAGAGATAAACTTGTGAAGGTAAAGAAGGCTGTTACTCCGAATTTTCTTGTTGGATGAGTTTTTTATGTCATTTCGATCCAATCCCATTAACTCAGTCCACACATTTATTAAATCATAGTCGTCATCTTTTTCAATCTCTTCATAGGTTCCTCCAAAACTAAATCACTTAATTAAATCCGTTAAATTGAATTTATACTCTTCTCCTCCATTCCTAAATTTCCTCGTGTATCTTTCAACTTCTTCTTCGCCATATATCAGAAAAGGGCATGCATACTTGATTTGTTGATTAACCAATTTGTTCTTTCCCTTGGTTTTTGTTGATTTCTTTGGTGCCATCGAAATTTAATTCAAGAATTGAAAGAAAGGTTTATGTTCTGATTTTGGGGAAAAACAGAGAAAATTGTTTTGCAAGAGATAGAATTTGTATAAAAGAGTGATTGATTTGTGAAAATCAATTAGGAAAATAGTAATATATAAGAAATAGGGTAAATATGCCTTTTCTCAACGGGTATATGTAAATATAACCGTTAGAAAATAGAGCCGTTACAGCAATAACTGCTGTGAAATCGCAAAGGTCACTATCGTGACTTAACCTTATATAGAAACAAAATGTTTTGAAAATTTTATTCACAAGCGTGAAACAGGTCGCAACTGCGAAATGTTTAAAATCCATAAACTTTTCATTTTTCTTTTTAAAACAATACTAGCTTAAAAACACACATAAAAACAAAATAAAAATATACTACTATATGTATAATGGATAAGATTAGAGATTTAAGTACCAATGGAGTTTCCCAACTCCTTGACTTTTT
>CATIWQ010304704.1:0-17867 GCA_949673415.1 Euphorbia schlechtendalii
TATATATATATATGTATATATGTATATATATATATTATATATATATATGTATATGTATATGTATATGTATATATCTATATGTATACATATATATATATATACATATATACATATACATATATATATATATATATAAATATATATATATATATACACACACACACACACATATGTATATATGTATATGTATATATGTATATATAGCTGCCCCTTGTGTGATCATTGTTGGTTGTATAACTAGTATGATCACACAAAATGGAGCCGAGGGATTGAGAATATACATGACCCGTGTAGTTGGTGACTTCTTTATCCCCGATCGGTGATGATGTGGGCTTTCCTTTTAGGCATGGTATCCTCACGGGATTGCCTGTTTCTTTCTTCGAAAGCGCTTGATGTTTGATACCCCTTGCGGGTGGGTCGACCATTTCTTTCTACGACGTCCCTTTAGTAGTTGGCAACCGTTTCCTTCTTCGGCTTCTATTATTGTGTGCCCCTTGTGAGTTTGTTGGAGTGGCTAGAGATGGATGCTTGAATCCTTTTAAAGGTGACCTTGATGGAGGGATATAAACCGTTTCTTTCTTCGGTTGGTAGATTAGACTGTTTCTTTCTTCAGTCATCGAGATAACCGTTTCTTGCTTCGATTATATTTTTAAATTTCCTTAGTAGGATGTTGACTTGTTTCCTATGACAAATAAGAGAAGAAGTGTAATGTTTGTACATTTTATGATGAATGTTTTAATTATTTGATTGAGTTTATGAGAAGCAAAAATTTTTACCCCTTCAATCAAAAAATAAAACATGATGAACAAATGAGTTTAATGGAAATTCGAGGATGTTCCAAACCTGTTCCGTTGTTTTAGGAGGCTTTTGTGATGCAATGGACTTCAGGCTTGAGTGGGTCATCATCCTTCCTAATGTTCGTAGATTCCTCAAGTGGTGGTGGAGTTTTTTGTTTACCAGGATGGTATTACCCTAGTTTGGCATCGTCTTAACCTATAAATGACATGATGCAAGTGTAATGTATGCATGATTTTATGCATGGATAATATTTATCACATGATATATGTTCATCTTTTGTAGGTATTGCGGGCTTCATTCATTGGAGAGCCTTCTTTTATGTTGAGAGATAAGTGCCCCTAGTATTTATCTCATTGGGGATTCCATGGATGACTCCCTCAGAGTGACGGCTATGGGTTCGTTGAATTAGATTCGAGTTCAAAGCTTGGTTTTGGTTTGAGGAGGGTTTGAATGAGTCATTGATCTCGTTGTGTAGGCGATGATCACTCAGAAACTATTTTCTTTAAGTGTTTGGAGGTATAGCATGTCACGTACCATTCTAAGGATGAGATGATGAATTTGATATTTTTTTGTTCTAATTTTCATGCATAGATTTCCCTTACTAGTTTTCAATCTATCGAACATTGTCTTAATTTTTGCTTGGATCGCCCTTTCAGGTTTTAAATCTAGCAGACTCATTTTTTCTTTCTTTTATTTTTTGGATGTTTGCTTGCGATATTCAACCATTAGCTTGCAAGCAATCAAAATAAGCATATGCATAAAGATTCAGTAGAAATGACAATTTATTGATGAACTTAACATGGGTATAAATGTTACAAATGACAATTAGCCCTTTCAGGTTTTCTAACCAATGTGGTTCTCTCGATGTCCTAAGTTTTGCCTAAACCGCCCGTTCAGGTTTTCAACTCAATGGACTATTCTTTTTTTGTTTTGAAAAGGCCCCTAATTTTTGCTCGATTAGCGAAGTGCTAATTGACAGGCTAATTATAATTTTTTTATTGTTACTGGTTTTTATCGATTCATTTCTTTCACCTATGCGTGATAACAATTGTGTAAGACATGGTTGATTTGATAAATCGATTGCAGTCCATGTCCATGACTTTAGTAGTTGTTGTCTTGTTCAGCATTTCTGATCGATTAGTTGGTACTCGTGCTACTGGCTTGAGGTGTATGCGGTGATGATTACTTGTACTTAATCATCAATGTTTCCTTATGAATTCAATTGTACTCCAATGATAGGTAACATTGTCAGGGTCAGAGGCCTCGTACCCATTAGGTGTATTAAGTGTAGCTTGATTCGTCGAGGGTGAACATTTTTTTGTTCAATGATATTCCTTCAATAGTGTAATGATCGCCCCGTGCGATGGAGTTATCGATGTGCTCAACAATCTGATCCCTTTTTTGCATCTTTGACATTGCGCTGGTTGTCTGACTTCAATTTGCTTTGTTGACATTTTAGTCTTATTCTAGCTTCGATCATTTTGACTTTTGCATGATTGACTTAATAGTTAGTGGACATTTTGTGCTTGGAGATCTTATTGTTGATCTTACATCTTTGGTGAGGCAAATGCTGTCACGCATTGTCTGAGTACATTTGTTTGTCTCTCACTTTCTCTCAAGAATCAAATCATTTGAATTTATTTATAATTGTAGGGGATCCATTTATACCTAAATTAATTTCATAATGATGTGTCACATGTGCTAAAAAAAACATTATGTGTATGTTTATGAGAATGTGTGATGTCAATCAATAGAATATCAAGCAAGTAAACAAAGTTCAATTTATTCAAAATTCAAAAGCCTTGCGGGCAACGTAGCTAAAATCTAATTTATTACATCATCATCCACTAGTGCCCCCTAGATGTGTCTATGGATTCAAAGTGCTCCATCCTGTTCTCCTTGTTGAACACTTCTTAATAGCTGGAAAAGCTATCAGATTCGAATTTGTTCTTGTATAGTGGCAGTGCACCATCCAGCAACTTGGTTTTCATATCCAGTAGGGTCAAACGAGATTGCAGCCTGACCTGTGTAGCCATCCAATGCTCTTAGTTCAATTTGAAGCTTTCACCCTACTTCTATCTTATAGCCTCCAGATTTTGCATTGTGATTTCTATTTGAGCGTTGAAATCATAATGCTCCATCGTAGATTGAGAGAGACTATTCCAATCATAGGCTACGCTTAGTGGAAGGTGGTTGTACCATTCATCGACCAGGTGGCCCAAGGTGACGATGAAGAGCTTAGCCATCATCCATTCACTGACCCTTAAAGCCCTCATTATGTCTGGTAATGTGCTAAGTGAGCGCGCGGGTCTCTAGATCCCACATACTTCTCAAATTGTGGCATTGCGAAGTTGGGTGGCAAGCTATCTACATCCTTGACTGTTGGCTACGTGATAAGTGTATGATTACACTTATTATCTTGATATTTTTACTCATAAAATGATGTGGTTTAGAGTCATTTTATACTTCATATAAAAGATTTCACATGGAATGTAGTTGTTTTTATGCAAGTGCAGAAACTAGGTGAATCTTGGGAGTGAAATGATCAAAGAGGGAATTCTATGCGAAAAGAGTGAAAAAGGTGGAAAAAGATGCTTGGAATGCAAGGAATTGGCTTAGGATCGAAGTTGTCAAAGATCGGTAAAGTTGCAAAGAAGAATCATGAAGAAAAGCATAAGTCACGACCATGTCACGATAGTGATTCCTACTCGCAATTGGCCAAATCACGCTCATGACTTATCATTCTTCACAAATAGTCAGTTACCAACTTACATTCACGATCGCGATATGTATGTCATGCTCGTGAATTATGATGGGTTTGATTAACTCTTCTCAACTTCCAACCTCCGGATAAGAATGATCAACCGCCATCAACTGTCAGGCGAAGAGACACATTTTGGAGACAATGCAACCATGAAAAGGTGCCTATCCATTGAAGATAAGGATGAAGTTTTACATCCAATCACATTGAAGATGATGCAACCCTTCACCAATGGATATGATTATTCGTTTGGATAAACACAACCTTTCACACTATAAATAGAGGATCAAATCAACCATTTCGTGCAGATGGTGTGAGATAACATGTATGGCATGATACATGATAGATAGAGAGTAAAAGTTATATAGATTTCACTAAGTTCAAAGTGTTAGAGCGAAAAATGTATAAGTGATTCGATTCTTATTTCAATCACTAGATTTCTCCACAAATTCGAGCAATTGTTGTATGAGTGTAATTGCAATGCACTTATCAATAAAATTTTATATTCTTCAACATTCATTTGTTCAATATTCACAAGGAATAGCATCCTAAAGGAGGTTCTGTACTAGTCGAGACCGAATTCAAAGTAGACGCAAGAATTACGGGAATTGACGACTCCCATTAAAGAGTGGATATGGTTTGATCAACTTTAGCTTTCACTTGCATACCTTACAACTTTACTTTGTTTTCTACTTATACTTTCTAAGTCGAAGTTTATGATATGTCTATGTGTTATAACGAGTATTTCGTCTTGCATCACTTATATTAATGAAGTTATATGCTTTCAAGTTGACTTTAAGAGTAGTTTCGAGGTTAACAAGATTGTGTATAATCACTAGATCTATGATTATAACGTTGTTTAGTGAGCCAACATAGCTTCGATGTAGAAAAATGGTGACCACTGCAAGTATACAGTGCAAGTATACCGCTTATCAAATAGAAAAATGGTGACCACTACAAGTATACAGTTTCGATGTAGTTTTAAAAGATATCTATACTACAGGGAAGGGATTCGGTTCTAAAGACCAACTAGAGTTACAGGGTAAACGAAAATAGTGAATTTTTATTGGAGGGATTTGGATGATAGACAGATGAATGGATAGATGTATAAACAGACTATAAAAGATATAAAATATAAAGATATTCCCTAAGAACAAGTTTAGTAGAGTAAAACATACAAAATCCTCAAGAGTATTTCATACACTAGATAACTTTAACAAATAAGGTTCTAAACGCTCTAATATTCAATAATTCACTACAGAGCAACACATGATATGACTTTTCAAAGTCTAGGGTAAACGAATTATGACACTTATAAGAACCTGGATAACTATGATACTATGCTTAATACAGGTCGCTCTCACATAGCCATATTTAGCAAGTTACCACTCAAAAAATGTTGGCTCACTAAACAGTGTTATAATCATAGATCTAGTGAGTATGCACAATCTTGTTAACCCCAAAATCACTCTTAAAGTTAACTCGAAAGCATATAACTTGATTAATATAAATGACACAATAAGAATTACTCGTTATGACACATAGATATATCATAAACTTTTAAATAGAAAGTATAAGTAGAAAACAAAGTAAAGTTGTAAGGTATGCAAGTGAAAGCTAAAGCTGATCAAACCGTATCCACTCTTAAATTGGAGTCGTCAATTCCCGCAATTCCTACGTCTACTTTAAATTAGGTCTCGACTTGTACAGAACCTCCGCTAGGATGCTATTCTTCGTGAATCTCGAATAAAAGAACGTTGAAGAACTAAAACTTTTTTTGATAAGTGCTTTGCAATTACACTCATACAACAAACACTCGTATTTGTGTAGAAATATAGTGATTGAAATAGGAATCGAATCACTTATACATTTTTCTTGCTATGTCTTTGAACTAGAAAAATCTATATAATTTCTACTTTCTATCTATACATACACGTCTAGCATGTATCACACTATCAATCCAAATTCTCTGCTTGCAAAAATGGTTGAAGTTGAACCCTATTTATAGAGTTCGAAGGGTTGCGTCTATCCAAATGAAGAGTCATGTCCATTGGCGAAGAATTACATCACTTCATTTTGATTGGATGCAAAGATTCATCCTCATCCACAATGGAAAGGCACCTTTTCATGATTGGTTGACTTCCAAAGGGTGTCTTTTCGGTTGGTAGTTGATGGCAGTTGATCGTTATTATCTAGTGGTTCGTAGTTGAAAAGAGATAACCATTAACCATCACAAGTCACAACTGCGAATCACATGTTGCGATCGTGAACATTGGTTGGCAGTTTTCTGTTTATGAAGAGTGACAAGTCGTGACCACGAATAGGTGTCACGATTGTGAAATGCTATTTCTTCATGATTCTTCTTTGCAACTTTGTCGTTCTTTGACAACTTCGATCTTAAGCCAAATAATTATGTTCCACGCATCTTTTTGCACCTTTTTCACTCTTTTTCCATAGAATTCCACTTTTGATCATTTTACTCCCAAGATTTACCCAGTTTCTGCATTTGCATAAAAAACAACTACATACCACATGAAATCTTTTATATGAAGTATAGAATGAAACAAAACCATATCGTTTTATGATTGAAAATGTTATGATTATAAGTGTAATTATACACTTATCACACCCCCACACTTAACTTTTGCCTTATCCTCAAGGTAAACACAATAGAAGTGTATAAATTAGTATTCAAGTTCATACCTCATTTGGTGAAAGACTATTGTAGTGAGTATCACATTCCCACGTTGCATAAGATTCAAGTAGAAGTTTAAAATTTCCCACAAATTAGTAATGTGCAATTTATATAGTCTAGTTGCATACCTTTGCTTTTAATGGAGAGTCAACCGAATTGCGTCTTCATATAAGTGTTATATACTTACTCGAATATTACATTCTCTCAAGTATAGTATAAAGTATTAAGGACAAAGGGAGCACACTTTGGAAAGTTTGATCTCAAGGTATTTTTAAGGAACCTAGGATGCTAAAAATACTCTTAGTGGTTGCATTTTATGCTCCATACCACTCTCCCCCTTTTTTAGTTGTTGCATTTTATGCTCCATACCACTCTCTCTCATTTTTTTAAAGCATATGTTTTTGAAGTACAAATTCGTATTTGCACCCATTTTTCGTGCTATGCTACTTTTCTTTTTCTTTTCACTCATTGAATGGTTGCAGTTTCTGCACCGTACCATTCCTCACCTTTTGCATAACTCATTGATTATCCTCTCTTTCTTTTGACTTTTTTTTCATTCTTAATACCCTCATCCTTTATTGACCACTTTCAAAGTATTATGGCTATAGTTTCCCAACACTTTAAACACACTCAATACTTATAGGACGTATTCGAGAATTGCATATAAACCTCATAATAAGAACACTAATAGATATCACTCCACTACTAACTTATCGGTAGCATTAAACTAAAACTAATTCATGTTGCATTGAAATATATATAGAAACTTACTTGGAATGTTGCTTTTGAATTTTACTCGCAATTCATCCTTGCCGAATGCGAAATGTTGTGGGAAAAACGCTCACACTCTCGACGCGTGGTCATACTTGAAAGATTTTGTTTCAAATATGCACTAACATCAAACTTGAAATACCTAACACTCAAAATAACCTTAGAATAAATGTTAGTATAGTATAGGTATGGATAATTTATAAATAACACAAAAATCAAGAAATTTTTTCAGATTCTTCGATTTTTTTCATTTTACTTAATTTTTTTTTTTGGGATTTTACAAATACCCCCCCACACTAATGAACACAATGTACACATTGTGAAAGACTTTATTAAAATCTAAAAACTAAAAATAAACAACTAGTCTAAAAATATGAAAAAGAAAAATAAAGAAAAGAGTAAACCCGTTCTATTGAGAAGGAGAATCCCGGGGACTAGGAGTGAATTGAAAATTTTGTTTTCTAAAGAAAGATAGTAATTTTCAAAGCATCGATTTATTACTTTTCTTTAGAATCTTCATGTCTCTCTTCATTACTCCAAGTTCCGCTTGGCAATTGTCTAATTTTTGTTGCATGCTCGCCTTATAATCTTCCGGAGCTTCTTCTTCATCTTCTTCTTCAATCATCGGAGCTTTTTCATGACGACATCTAGCGGTTGGATCAGATGGGCCAACGGAAGAATCTTCATGAGTCGAGATTATCTTCTTGGTGCAATTGGAGTAGGAGTAGAAAGAATATATACCATCGTTCTCTTGAAGAAGTCCGATATTCTTCAAGTAATTCCCATCCATATAACAAAAGTACTCACCCGGTTATTGGACATAGGGGAGTTTGCTTCTTGCACCTAAGATGATAGTGGTGATAATTTCGGTCACCCCAATCTTGTTTCTCATACTTGTAGAATTCTTCTTCATCATGTCCCAAATAATATCCACGAATTCCACTTTTTGCTTCATCAAAGTGCAAGAAAGAATAAACAAATCTTTCTTTTGGACTTTGGTATTCTCTACTCAACAAAATACCGAAGTGGAAAGGTATTTGTGGAGAAGAAGAATGCACTCATCCTTAATAAGTTTATTGGGAGAATTTTTGGGGTTGAAGACTCTCTTACCCGTTAAATCTGTCCAAACTCGATTTGGTTGAAAAGAATCCATCATGCTTGATGAATTTATAATTTCAAACCCGAACTAAACACTCATCATTTCTCTTGTGACGGTGTAATCCCTCCCTTGGTTGTGAAATTGAATCACCCTCTTCCTTTTATCTTAAAAATCAAATGTGACTAGACATTCTAAAATCAAATCTCGATTTTGTGGAAATCTCATCTCCACAAATCGGCTTAAACCCAAATCAGCAAGATACATCTCCATTTGTTCATGGAGTCCTAAAGTTTCTAAGAATACCATATCAAGAAAGATCATACCATTGATTTCCAACTTATTCAAAACTTGGAATCTCTTCCCTACTTCACGTGATCGAATGGGAAAAGGACAACCATATTCTTGTTGGTAATTTAGGACTTCTCTTCTATTTGCAGATACCTTAACACGAGGCATATTGGTGTTTTAAAGTGAAGTTTGAAAAAGTTCAGATTGTAGAAGAATAGAGATGAAAATTTCAGATCTTTGAAGGCTTTATAGTTGGTTGTGGTGGCTAGGGTATAACTTAGACCAATTTATAGAGTTCTAAAAGGTCTCTAATTGGCCACAATAGTCAATATAGCCGTTTATCCTTCAAACTAGCCGTTAATGGCGGTTTCAGCCATCTGTCGCATGTTAAATCATGATTTATAATGGTTATATTCTACCCGTGTCACGATAGTGAAGGCTTGCCGCGATTGTGACTTTCTCATGACAGAAAAAGAAAGTTTCACTGCATAATGTCACGAGCGCGATCTATAGTCACGGTCGCGACTTTCTTCAGTGCTTCTATTTCTTTGAATTTTTAGACTTAGTCCTATAAAACTTAAGAGAAACAAAAATGTCAAATATAAATATTAAATATTTACTATTCAACAAATTTTTGATAAACAAACAATTGAACATACAAAAGAAAAAAACAACAAACAAGAAATAACAAACTATATAGAATTCCTAAATCTAAATGAAAAGTGATATATGTTCGAAGGGAAGCGATTCTATCATTAGGTCAATCTTGTAGTAGGATTCCCTTAGATCTTGCTCGACATCAAATATAAGAGTATGAATATTGTCGATTTTTCTATGAATCGAGATCTGTGCCTCCATAAGTTCATTCATCTTTCTACGGAGGTTGGTTGTACTACGTTCTTCCTCCCTTGCGATTTCCATTCCTCGACGTTTATCAGCTTCCACTCTCTCCTCCCATGATATCCAATCATAGGTGATTCTATCAACCCCAATACACCTAACCAGAAATCCATACTTGAAGAAAACTTCGATAGTTAATTCCAGAATTTCATCTTCACCAGTAAAAACTTTGGTGGCATAGGGCATTCTTCCAATCTGACCCAACAGATTTGCCATAGTTCGACATCCGTACTCTGTCATTCTAGGGTTCTATGCGGCAGACATGAGCGTCTCCATCATAATCCTAGAAATATTCACAGGTATGCCATCCCAAATTGCTTCAAACACAAACAATTCTTCAGGAATGACAAGGTAAAATGATGACTTGCCAAACAACGCTCAACTTAAATAAAAGTGTAGTGCGAGCAAACATGGATCACGAATCCACTAGCTATAAGTAGATTCATGTTTGTGCTCAGTTTGGCTAGTCAGACGAGTCCATGTCAGTAAGGGATCCCATCCAGGAAGCATCTTATAGTAGCAATCCTTCAGAAAACCCATATACCTTTCCATCGCCTTCCTTGTTAACTTATACTCTTTTATGGTGGCGATAGACTAAACAGTTCTTCTTGTCACTCTTCCAAACCAACGTGACCAACATTTCCATACAGTTGTCCACATTGTTACCCAGAGTCATATTCGAGTAAATGACAAAGTTAAGAATCCTTAGGTAATACATAACTCTGTCATATACACTAAGGTTGATGAAGCTGTTCCTATGAATAGTATAGGAACTCTTAAATTCAGCCTCCCTTATGACTTCATAATGATCCCCTTCTTCTCTAGAGTGGATTGGGAATGGAGCTTCATACCATTCCTAGAGATTTGTAGGCAGAACCAGGTTGGATTTGTTTGCGATAACCATTGTGAATGAAAGAAAGGATTGAAAGAAATGAAGCAGTTTCAGATTTGGAAAAGATTTTTTCTTTGAAAGGTAGAAAATCAGATTGTAGAGGTGAGGATTTATGATCACTTCCACGTTAATTTTATAGGGGTTAGTGGAATAATTATCGAATAAGTGCAAAACTGCTGCAATTATCGCACTAGTCGTGATCATGATTATATGTCGCGATCGTGACTTATAGAAGTTGAGAAATAGAGAGTTTGTACCAGGGATTCATGAGCGCGAATAGGGGTCACGAATGCAAATAGAAAAAATAGAAGAATTTCTTCTATTTATTGTAATTCAGACGTAATAATATGACGTATCACCCCCAAGATGATTATTTCATATTCTTTTCACATCTAGGTTAGGATTTGACAACCTATATAGTTTAAGAAAGAAACAAATAAAGATAATTAAAATATGTACCATACTCCAGCAATTTGATCTCTAGAACGCACTTGCCTTCCCAGGTAATGATGCAAAAAACTTGATTGCAAGGTTTTGACTCTACTTATTTTGAGGGCTTATATTTTGTAATGAAGCCAAAAACCTTGTTCCCCACTTTTCTACCAACAAGTTAAGAAGTTCAAATACGAACAGGTGTTGTCAATACCACTTATCAAATAGAAAAATGGTGACCACTACAAGTATACAGTTTTGATGTAGTTTTAAAAAAAATCGATCCTACAGGGATGGGATTCGATCCTAAAGACCAACTAAAGTTACGGAGTACACAAAAATAGTGAATTTTTATTGGAGGGATTTGGATGATAGACGGATGAATGGATAGATGTATGAACATACTAGAAAAGATATAAAATATAAAGATATTCCCTAAGAACAAGTTTGCAGAGAAAAACATGCAAAATCCTCAAGTGTATTTCGTACACTAGATAACTTCAACAAATAAGGTTCTAGACGCCCTAATATTCAACAATTCACTGCAGAGCAACACATGAGATGACTTTTCTAAGTCTAGGGTAAACGAATTATGACACTTATAAGAACCTGGATAACTATAATACTATGCTTAGTACAGGTCGCTCTCACATAGCCATATTTAGCAAGTTACCACTCCAAAAATGTTGGCTCACTAAACAGTGTTATAATCATAGATCCAGTGATTATACACAATCTTGTTAACCCCAAAATCACTCTTAAAGTTAAATCGAAAGCATATAACTATATAAATGACGCAAAATGAATTACTCGTTATGACACATAGACATATCATAAACTTTGAAATAGAAAGTATAAGCAGAAAACAAAGTAAAGTTGTAAAGTATGCAAGTGAAAGCTGAAGTGGATAAAACCATATCCACTCTTTATTAGGAGTCGTCAATTCCCGCTGCGTCTACTTTGAATTCGATCTTGACTCGTACAGAACCTCCACTAGGATGCTATTCTTTGAATCTTGAATATAAGAAAGTTGAAGAATGAAAAATTTTATTTATAAGTGCTTTGCAATAACACTCATACAAGAAACACTCATATTTGTGTAGAAATATAGTGATTGAAATAGGAATCGAATTACTTATACATTTTTCTTGCTAAGACTTTGAACTAGTGAAATCTATATAATTTCTACTTTCTATCTATACATACACGTCTAGCATGTATCACACTATCAACCCAAATTCTCTGCCTATGAAAATGGTTGAATTTGAACACTATTTATAGAATACAAAGGGTTGCGTCTATCCAAATGAAGAGTCGTGTCCATTGGCGAAGAATTACATCACTTCATTTTGATTGGATGCAAAGATTCATCCTCATCCACAATGGAAAGACACCTTTTCATGATTGGTTGACTTCCAAAGGGTGTCTTTTTGGTTGGTAGTTGATGGCGGTTGATCCTTGTTATCTGGCGATTGGTAGTTGGAAAGAGATAACCATTAGCCTTCACAAGTCATGACCGAGAATCACATGTCACGATCGTGAACATTGGTTGGCAGTTTTCTGTTTATGAAGAGTGAGCATGGGATTTTACTCCCGACTCGCGAGTACTATGATGAAGTTGTAATATTTTCCCTTGTTAGCTTTTTTACATTTTGCAGGGTCCCGACATCGTCTGGAAATCATCTGCCTTGTTTCTTTGGGCATACTCTTACTTGAAAAGCCCAAATTTAAAAAGAAAAGCTCGCTCTGGCCATGTAATGTTGTTAACAGAATAGCAATGCTATTAACGACATGGCAACGTCGTTAACGATATTGCCTAATATCTTTAACGACATTACAACGGCATCAGAACCAAAATTGCACTTTCTGCACTTTTCAACCAAAAAGTAGTTCTCTGCTCACATGCTCAGATTTTTTCTACTAAAATACAACTGCTACACCTTACCTAAGCCTTGTCCATCCAACATGTGCATTTGGATTAAGGAAAAGTTGGAAAAAAAGCAAAAAGTTAAAGCATGGCCTATGATCCTAAGTTGACTTTGGATTGAAGAGCTAAGTTCCAGAGATGGAGGAGCTCACATTTAGCAAAAACATAGAAGAAAGTGAGCTTAAGAGAGAAGAAATGTTCTTTGAATGTTCATTGGGTTTTTAAGTGTTTTAAAGGTTTTTTAAGTATTTTGATAACTAAATAACCAAGCAATCATTTTTTAACTTGTATTTCTGGAACTTGAGAGTGTAAGTTCGTGGATAGGGTATGAACTTGGGTTATCTTGGGTCATTTAGGCAAGTTTGAAGTTTAGTTCACTTGTTTCAAAAAGTGAGAGCTTAAGCAAACTTAAGGTTTAGAGTTCTTTTAAGATATTTTCCACTAAGCTCTAACTCAATAGAACTTGGTTTAAGTGTCTACAACAAGCATTTTCACTCATTTAGACGTTTTTAATCTTTAAGTCCGTTTTCGGCTAGTTTCCGAATTTTCAGGTTTTCGAAGGTCTAAACTCGAGAGAAGAAGGATTTCTACTTCCTTACTTCATCTTATTAAGACTCACATTCAGGGAGTTCTGATTCCCTTCAAACAAAATACTATTTGTCCCTTTTTCTGACGAAATCGCAAACCGAACCAAAGAAACGAGGAGGACTTTCCGGGGATTTCCATGGACCTAGCGAGGTGGATTCATGGCAACGGGTTAAGCCTCTGAGTTCCTAGAGTCGTGCTTCACTTGTTTGTATCATATGTATGTGTTTGGTATGCAAAAATGTAAAATGTTAACAAAATAGAAAACTATCTGTGTTCTGCCTCTGCAATGCCGTTAATGGCATCACAATACCGTTAACAGTATTGCTGTTATCGTTAACAACATCATTGATGTCGTTAACGACATCAGTTTCTAGGCAGAATACAAGCAAAATGTTCGTAAAAGTTCCAGATTTTGACTTATGTTCAAGAGGGTTAGTGGTGACCATTCAAGCTTGAAACTTGAGTTTTTAAGTAACATAATGCGTATATGTGAAAGTTTTACTAGCTCAAGATCGTTCCAAAGAGAGTGAGGATGGTTGAAGTAGATCTCCCTTCGCTACGATATTATTTATTGACTTTAATGGTTTCCTCTTCGAAATGATTTTAATCACGCTATGATTTACGTTTTTTGGACCTAGATTTTATTTTTCATCAATATGCTCTTGAAGTGTGTTAGGAAACCCCGACTAAGGGAACCGAAGTTTCCAGATAGACCTGACAAACATTCACATGTGGCATTTTCACTAATAAAATGGTTAAACAACTTATGTGTATAAAATGAACCCTTTTTATGGAAAAGAAATTTCAAACTCTTCGATGTTTTAAATTAGATTGCTCAGATCTCACAAAAATCAACACGAACATACTTGCAACTACTTGTGATGTGCCGTACTTAGTCTAACCTTTGGGAATGCACGTAGTTTAGGATAGATGTATGTTAGGATTTAATTTCCTTCGGGTATTGCTTTTCATTTCAAAATCAAATGTAACATTTGTTAGATATCGATGTATTTTAGGTGATTGTATCCCTTAGATTTCGATGTATTTAGGTGATTTGTAAAACCCCAACCCAATGATGTAATTAATCCCCCATAGACTAGGCGCATTTAAATTTACTACGTGTTTAGTTTCTGCAATTTACTTACCGTATTATGCATGTGCGATAAACTATAAACATAAACTGAAAATATCTAGTTTAGTTCGAATATTGTAAACATGGTTGCTATCAAGTATAATTTGACTCAAATGATGACGAAATAGATAACTCATCCAAACCTGAATCTTTGTTCTATGGTGCGGATTAGGCAAACGGATCTAAGTTGTACCAAATTTTCCCGGAAGAGACGATCCGGGTGGCGACTCTGTAACATAGACTAGAGATTTAGGTCTCGGGCCTCTTAAGCTTGAAAATCACTTTTTAAGCAACTCATTTCCACTCCGTCTAACTCACTTTTTGGATAATATAAACTTATATTTTTGAAAACCCCACACCCCATCTGAAGGGGATGGCGCCTCGCTGGTCGAACGTCGTCCGCTCAAAGTGGCGACTCCGCTGGGGATTCTTTTTTAAACTTAAAACAAGTTTGAAATATTTTATATGAGTATTGAAAAGTCATAAAATGAGTTAATCCACATTTAAAATATCGAACAAAAGCATATGCATTAGATGGCTTAGCCTTTAAGATTAGGATGCCCCTATTACCGGGAAGCCTGCGAAAGTATCATTTACGACTCCAAGGTGACCAAAGATACTTAAGCGAGTGGATCACTTGTTTCCATATTGCATGTACCTCCCTCGTTCGCACCTATTTAGGGAGAGGCTTAGAGTGTATCGTAGTGCAACAAGAACTTTCTACATCAACAACCCATGACCGTACTAATATAAGGAAATCGTAGATACTTCCCCTAGGTTTACCATAACAAATGCATCTCTTATGAAGGTTCGATCCTTAATACTTCACGGTATTAAGATGACCCAAGACTAGATTTAGAAGCCTAATCCTTATACGCGGGAGACATAAGGTTGGAAGTGATACGTTGTGTGCTATGTGCTCATCACATCACCATGTTTATTTCACGTAAAAAACATCATGCTAACCCACGATTTGTTGTGCAAACATGAATTATACACACATGTCATTATCCCAACACCATGTACCTAGAGTTAGAAAGACACAATGAGATAACGTCACTTAGGGTTAGGACCACCCATGGTCAAGATAGTGCATACTAGGCACTCAAACCTCTATCCTCTTGGAATCATGGATTTCTAAGCCTAGGGTATAACACACCGCTCTACCCGAACTTGAACCTAAAATTAGAAGATGCAACAAGATAGCGTCACCTAGGGTAGGATCATCCTTGGTTATAGTAGTGCCTGCTTGGCGCTCGAACCCTTGCCCATTTGAAGTCATAAACCTTAGGGTATAACACATTGTTTTACCCGACCTTGAATATGTCAAGAATAATCCATAGTGATTAGTTCTCAAAATCGAAAAGTGCATCATCACTTGAATAATTCACGATCCCTTGTCATTTTCGGTCTATTTGTTTCAAAAGGATTAGCAAACTTACCAACTTTTCTCACCAAAATGGCATCCCTTTACTTATTGCCACATGGGCAGTATTGTAAACCTTATTTACAATTCAGTTTGTTTCAAATGGTTTGACAAACATACCACTTTCAAATAGCTTGTTACCACATGGGCATTAAGCGACCATCATCGGTTTGTTTCAAAAGGATTGGCAAACCTACTTTTCTTTTAGCTAGCTCCCTAGGCCGGTAATGATGTTATCATCATAGCAAGTTAACCCTTATCTCGCAGCCATTACATATACATTTCATGCACCGGTCTCAAGTCAATCAAACATATCATTTCTGATGATGGTTGATTGAATCTTCTTCAATTAAGGTTTGGAGGAAGTCAGCTCATCGGCTCATCTAGATCTCTCCCACCATAGCTCACTAAGAAGAATCGTTCATCGAGGGTCTTCCACACATGGATTCCAGCAAGGGTTCAGGTTCAGATTCAGGTTCAGAGTTCAGTTCAGAGCAGCGTTTAGTTTTTGGTTCAAAGCAGATTCTTAGGATGACAGATTAGTAGAATGTTTTGGGGGGGGAGTGATCAGCATGTCCGGGATAGGCCTGTGGCCCTGCATTTTGGGTTGAGTAAGGAGATAGCCAATGCTCTCAGTGTAGTGCTTTACAGTGATCAGTTCGCTCAAGCTATGTAATTCCATGCACGCCCTAGATAACAGGAGGGTAAGCCTAATGATCAAGAGCTCATTGGGAATCTTCAAGGTCCCACCGCTGCCAGTTGCCCTATGGTTAGGAGGCCTGGCTTTGCTCCTCACATATTTCCTTCATCTAGCAGCCAGCTTGGCATTGGGGGCTCTCAAGAAATCGGCCAATTCCAGGCTAAGTCTCAAGAAGCAGTGGTCAGGTAGGAATCAGCGCAGATCAGTTAGTTGTGGATCAGTCAGTTCTACCCGGGCAGTCGAGCTTTCAGCAAGTGTTTCAGCCAAGTTATCAATAGTTTCCAGCAGCAGTAAGGCCAGGAGGGGCCTCTTTTGGTTTCACCCCCACCTCACAAGGATTCTTTCCCCAATCTAGGGCTATTCCGAGCTTCCAAGCTCCGTCTTTTGGGTATGGTGTGAACATCAGTGCGCCAGTGATGTAGTATCCGAGTTAATTCTTAGCCCAACCAGGTACAGCACTTCCTCCCAGGGTCCCTATAATTAGTACGGCATCTAGGCTAGGCCAGAGATGGGCTATTCATCTTCCCAGCCCAGTATAGAAGAGTTATGGCAACAATTCTTGGCCACTCATGCTGCTCGGCACCTAGGCTTTCAACCTGGCCAGCCCCACTTGTAGTAACGAATGACGATTGGTTTTTGGAGAATTTTGTTATGCTAGAGTTGGTAAAGTTTAATGGAGAGGGGGATCCCCAGGCTCACTTGACAAATTACCAAACGGTGATGAGAGCTCATCGTATCAGTGATAAAATGCTCGCAAAGATGTTTATTTTAACGCTAGCAGCCCTAGCCAATTAATGGTATAACAACCTATAGACTGAAGTATCTCATAACTGGGAATGCCTCTCTACAGCTTTAGTAGAACAATACGGCTTCAATTTACAGAAGAAGATGACGATGCAGAACCTGGAAGCCATAAGGTAAAAGCCCGGGGAGATGTTTAAGCCTTACTATAGTAGATGGACAGACACTCAGGTCTTATTGAAGGATCATCTTAGTCTATCAAAGATGATCGTGAAGTTGTTGGCTAAAGCCTTACTCGCGTATAGATAAAGGTTGGGGACAGATACCTTTTCCTCCTACAACGAAGTATTCGAGAAGGCTGAAAGATTAGAGTGGATAAGTCCCTAGAGACGTCCGTGGTGCAACCTAGGAACAAGTTTGGGTCAGACATCTTCTCGAGCTATCAAGAAGTGTTTGAGAAAGCGGATAGGATGGAACACTTCAAATCCATTGATACATCTGGGGAGGACTAACATGAGGGAAGATGATGTAATAAATTAGCATTTAGCTACTTTGCCTACAAGGCTTCTTTTGAATCTTTGTTTATTTGCTTGATATTTTATCAATGACATCACGCATTCTCATAAACATATTCATAATGTTTTTAGCACGTGTGACACATCATTTTATGAAATTAATTTGGGTATAAATGGATTCCCCAAAAATTCAAATGATTTG
>CATIWQ010304729.1:0-19483 GCA_949673415.1 Euphorbia schlechtendalii
ATACAAGTGTTTATGATTGTAACTATTCTGAGTTTCTTGAGTTTTCTGCTTGTGTTGCTGAAAGTATAGAGGCTTGTGAACCTAAGACTTTTTCTGAAGCTAAAAATTCTAAAGAATGGCCTAATTGGTTTGATGCTATGATAGATGAGATTAAATCTCTTAAGGAAAATAACACTTGGATTTTGGTTCCTAAACCTAAAAATAAAAGAATAATTGGTTGTAAATGGTTTTTTAAATGGAAACCAGAAATTCCAGGAGTTGAAAAAGGTAGATTTAAAGCTAGGGTTGTGGCTAAAGGATATAGTCAAATTGATGGTGTGGTTTTTCATGATATTTTTTCACCTGTGGTTAAACATGTTTCTATAAGAGTAATTCTTTCCATTATTGCTTTTTATGATCTTGAATTAGAACAATTAGATGTTAAGACAGCCTTCTTGCATGGAAATCTTGAGGAGGAGATATATATATCTCAACCTGAAGGTTTCATTAAAAATGGTAAAGAATATTTTGTTTGTTTGTTAAAGAAATCCCTGTATGGCTTAAACCAATCACCTAGGCAGTGGTATCTTAGATTTGATGAGTTCATGATTAAGTCTAAATTTAAAAGGAGTAATTTTGATTCTTGTGTGTATTATCAAAAGCTAGAAGATAATTCATATGTTTATCTGCTTTTGTATGTTGATGACATGTTAATAGCTAGTAAACATAAAATTGAAATTGAAAAATTAAAGCTTAATCTGAAATCTGAGTTTGATATGAAAGACCTAGGCAATGCTAAGAGAATTTTAGGGATTAATATTATAAGAGATAGAATCAAGAAAACTTTGTTTTTAAGTCAATGTGATTATGTTCAAAAGGTTTTGAAAACTTTTGGTTTGTTTGATGTTAAGGTTGTTAACACTCCTTTAAGTCCTCAGTTTAAATTAAGGGCTAGTACTGTATCTTTAGAAAAGGTTGAAGCTGAGTTCATGAGTAAAATACCTTATCAAAATCTTATTGGCTCCTTTATGTATGCCATGGTTTGTACCAGACCTGATTTAGCTTTTGGTATGAGTGTTGTAAGTAGGTTTATGAGTAAACCAAATAAGTCTCATTGGTTAGCCGTTAAGTGGCTTGCGAGATATATTAAGGGTTCACTCTCTACTTGTTTGCTTTATAAGTTTTCTGATTCTGATTTCTTAGTTCGTGGCTATTGTGATTCTGATTTTGCAGCTGATCTAGATAAAAGAAGATCAGTTACAGGTTATTGTTTTACAGTAGGCTGTAACATTGTTAGTTGGAAATCTAGTTTACAACACATTGTTGCTCTCTCAACCACTGAAGCTGAATATATAGCTCTTACTGAAGCTGTAAAAGAAGCCTTATGGTTAAGGGGTTTTTTGTCTGAATTGGGTTTTGAACAGAAATCTGTAGATGTTAATTGTGATTCTCAATCAGCTATTTACTTAAGTAAAAATTCCATGTTTCATGAGAGGACTAAACATATTGATATAAAGTTACACTTTATTAGAGATGTGATTGGTTTTGGTGCTGTTAAAGTGGGTAAAATTCATACTGAAGTGAATCCTACTGATGTTTTAACTAAATCTGGTTTTGTTTCAAAATTTCAGGCTGCCTTAAGGGATCTGCATGTTGTGCAGTACTTGGCTTAGGTCAAGTTTTCTGTGCTCGCAGTTATCTCTATTTATTTGTGACTCAAACTTGTGCAAGGGGTTTTTGACAAGCTCTCTTGAAGATTGCTGGTTGAATTCTCATAAAGTCAAGGTGGAGATTTGTGGCCCACAGTGTTGCCTTTAGAGCCTTCACCCCTTTTTCTTCTTCTGCGGCCTAATAGCCCATTTGTGTGCTTCAGTATATAAGCAGCTCTTTAGAGCTAGGGTTCCGTCTTCAGTAGCTCTCCCTATTTCTCTTCATCTCCTTTCTGTTTCTTTTTCTCTTTGCCGTTGATTTCTGGAATTCATTCTGTTGAAATTCAGGCGCGTGAAGTAGTTATGAAGCGAGTGGAGTTGTTTTCTATTGAGGCGGTTACTCTCTTGTACCATATATTGAGGTCTCGGTGGATTTCTTTGGTACTGTGACTTTATTCTGATTGTATTTTCTTTAGGGTTTGCTAGTATCTATTTTGTGGTTTTCTGTTGTAATCTTTATGCTAGATAGTTGTTTCTTGCATGTGTTCTTTAGAAACTATAGATTAATATAGGCCTGTAAACTTTTCTCTGCCGGCTTTGAGTTCTCTGACGATTTTCAATAAAGCTTTTAAAATCCTTGCACTTTGGATTACCTTTCAAAAACCTGACATTTTATAAGTCCAGACAGGGAACCAAGTAAAAATCTTTTGTTCTTTATTTTTCTGATTTTGTATGAGATGCATGATTAGTTTTAGATCATCAAATCATGGTAATAATTCTTACAGTTACCACCGTGTGTATGTACATCAATTTTTAAGGACAATATTCTATTAAGATTATGGTCAATTTTAAGCTGTAACTTTTTAGTTTTTTTTCATGGTTGCAAATTGAAAAATAGTTGAAAAAAATTTATTCATTAAATATATTTTTTTATTAAAGCTGTAAAAAATTTTAATAATTAAAGCTTAACATTTTTTCAAATTATATACACTGCAATTTGTAACAAGTTATCAGTTTCTAGTCCAGATTTGAATCCAAATTGCGTTCATTATCTCCGATCTTAATTCCTGTCACTGTATAAACAAATCTAGCTCCAAAAAACGGAAAACAACTGGATTGTTTTTTATAATTTGCATGAGTAACATCGTGGAAATCAAAATCAAATAAATGTCTGTTGTTTATTAATCTAGAAATGTATTTACAACTAGATGAAAAATAAGCTTTGCTTATAACTCCTACTCTCCATTACCGATGGAACTGGTGACACTCCAGGCTATCATAAATTATTTTTTCCAACTATTACTATTATTATCTATGCCAACCACTTATTTATTTAAAATTATTAATTCATAAATAATTACAAATTAAAAAATTTAATGATCTAAATAAAGAAAATTCAAAAATTACACAAAAATGTGAAAAAATGAATAATTTAAATTTAGGTTACATACCTCTTGACGTGCTTGAGTCAATTCCAGTAGAAAAAAAATCATCAAGTAATAAAGTGTTATTGAAACATTATCACCACTTAACATATTTGAACAATAACACAATTACACCATAAAAAGAACAAGTAAAACTTAATTTCATTAATTTATGTCAATTTTTTTGCAGAATAAAATATGTTGATTTCAGTAAGTGATTATATGGAAGTAAAAAAATTATTAGAGTAATTTTCCATTAATTACAAATTAAAAAATTTAATGATCTAAACAAAGAAAACCAACAAATTTGTACAAAAATATGAAAAATGAATAATTTAAAATGAGGTTATACACCTCTTGATGTGCTTCTGTAGAAAAAAAATTATTAAGTAACAAAATGATATTCAAAATATGGTACTGTTTGAGTTATATTTTGTTGTGGGTAAGTGGAATGGAAATACAGTAAAACCTCTATAAATGCATATGGTTGGGACCGGGAAAAAGTATTCATTTATCGAGATTATTAATTTATCGATAAATGCATAAAATATTCATTTATCGATTAATAAATATTTATTATTTTAGAGAGTATTTTATAGTGTGTGTCATAGTATTGCAAATTGTTTTCGGCATTGCAAGATTCGGTCAGAAGAAAACAATGTTCCCGAACTACAAGTTTGTGAATTAGATGAAGGTGTCAAAGAATTAAATGACGTCATCTCTAATTTAGGTTATAGAAATGTGATGGATATTGAACATCTTCTGAATTATCTTTACGAGAATGATGAAGCTATGGAATTACCTACAAAGGAAGAGATCATTCAATCTGCACTAAATAACGATGATAAGAATGATCTTGAACAGGATGTGTAACACCCCCGGATCGGGAGTGTCATGATAACAGTAACTTATTAATTCACCATATTTCACATTAATACTTAACAAATTTACTTTCAATATTCATAAACGAAAACTCCAAATATAATTCTCACTCCCCATACTAACTAGTACATGCCATTATATTATCAAAATATAATTCTCACTCCTCATACAAACTAGTACATGCTATTATACTATCAAAATATAATTCTCACTCCTCACACTAACTAGTACATGCCTTTATTTTATAATCTAAAATGTTACATGAAATTTTTATTCATCCACCTTGAATCTTTTCCTTTTTGAACTCTTCAAGCTGATCCACTATATCCCTTCGGTCCACACTATCTACAGAACTTCTGAATCTGCGTGTAGAAAATAACTACACGCTAAGCAATTTGCTTAGTGGTGTACACTAATTTCGACTCAAAAATAATTCTATCAAATAACATACGTATATTACTTTATAAAATAAAGTATATAAAAACAGATATAAATATGAAGCTAAACCAATATTATAAATCTCAATTAGCTATAATAACAATTATATCAAAAAATTTCAAACCTAGAATCTTATATTTGCTCAAAGTAAAATAGGAAGTGAATAACGGTAGTGGGTACGAGGGCGGACAAGCCCGAAGCCGAAGCTTCAATTCTTCACAATATCAATATATTAACATTTATCGGACAAGCCCGAAGCCGAAGCTTCCATATCAATAACAATATAATCAATATCACAATATTGATCAAGCCCGGAGACGAAGCTCCAATTGTTTGTACAGTACTGTACCCCCTTTATTGGCGCCAATCTACTCGGACCCATTTTCAACTCGTTTACTGAGGGCAATAAAAATATAAATTTTTATAATTTTAGTATGATATAATAAATATAATTCAACACAAAATCATGTATTAAGGGTCTCAAATCTTTAAATTTTCAATCCTTAAATATCAATAAAACACAATAAAATTTGCATTCATGTTTTTCAGAAATTTCCAAATTTCGTGACCTGACTTCCCCTGCATTTTTCTCCATTAAAATGTCTTCAAATCGAAAAAGATAATTCTTAAAATATCTAGCCATATGTCTCAACTTTTCAATGCCACAAGAATCACAGAAATCCACTCAGTATAGCTCAAGTTATACTCAAAACACTGAACAATGTGCAAACTGAAAAACTCCGAAAAACATATTTCATGATTCCACTTCAAATGAAAATTTCATGCAGAAGAAAGTCGAAATTCACAAAAGTTCCTTCTAAACATATAAAATTCAGTTTTTTCTGATATCAATAGAGTCAAGAATCACTAAAATCAAAGTAGCATAACAAGAGAAAACATCAAAACAAAAACAGAGGTACAATCTGGAAAATTTTCAGCAAAACCGAAAATTTGAAATTAGTGTACACAAACCTCTTCTAAGCTCTTCAATGGATTTCTTCCAACTCTTTCCCTCTTCCACTATTAGTATTAGCTTACTCTACAATAATCATAATTTTTGCAATCAAATTACTACTTGAATACGCCTTATAATACCTTAAATATGCTTAATCTACCATGAATTGTACTAATTTAATTTCAATTATCTCAAAAACCACTTACCTCAAGTTCGGGTTATTATTCATCCGAAACTTAACACCTGATTTCTTCCTCTTCTAACCTTATTTTACATAAATTGATGATGATAGGAAGCTTAGAGATTGATAATTAACAAGAATTCGAAATCGAACCGAAGAAATCTGAGTTTTTGAGGTTAGGATAGGATTTTTGTAAAGAATGGAAGTGATAAGGAAAAGAAAATGAGAGGAGAATAAGGTGAAGATGTATAAGCAGGAAATGAAGAGAATTGTTTTATATATAAAACTATTTGATGTGAAATTACTATTTTGCCCTTAGTTTAATTATATTATATACTTATCACATTTTCTCGGTTAAACCGTATTATAATCTCATAATTTAATTCCATAAAAGAATAACATGCTTATACATCTTCCATGTATAAGCTTCCATGATAGCTTATATATTCTTTCTTGCATGAATTATAATTATAGAAATTTTCAGTTTCAAGATACATAGTTACAAGTCAAAGTTTGACTGGCGGTCAAACTTTGCTCCGTTTGACTATTACCGAACTTTGACTTTTTTTCTTATCATTCCTTTAATATTGTAAAAATATACCGATATCAAAATTTAGAAATTTTGAGGTATTACAAGATGCTAGTAGTATTGTCCCACATGTATCGTCAAATAAGGCATTTTAAGCAATGACTACATTGTCAAACTATTTGGTACAACATGAACAAAATATTCGGGAAATTGTTTTCGCTTTTCAAAAAGTTAAGGATCAGATTACTTTTGATTTTGGTGAGAAGAAAAAACAATCAACTATAGATTCATATTTTAAGAAGAAATAATTATTGGTCTTGTATTATTGGTGTAGAAATATATATAAATTTTGGATTTATTATAATAATTATTATTTTACATTTTTTATGGTCCTTTAATACTTTATTTTTAATTATTATCTAATGCATTTAACGAGATATTAATTTAATATAACTGGCCCAAGTCGGGACCAGAGAAAAATATTTATTTAGCGAGAATATTATTTTATTGAATATTACTTTATCGATGTTCTACTGTATAGTGAAAGTTGGGATTAAATAGGATGAATGAATGTAGGTGGGGATTAAATAGGGGAGGGGGGGGGGGGGTAAAAACTAATGAATGAGTATTGACCGGGTAATAATCCGGTCAATATACATGGGAATCTCCAACAGTGGAGCAAAGCTGCTGGCTCTGCTTGGCTGCAGCGTTGGTAGCTTTAATTTTTTTTTGAATTTGTGTAAGAATCAAAATAAATAGTTTCGGTTCTTACACATCACTGCAACTGAGGTAGAATAGAACCGAAATAAAATATTTTGAATCTATCAAAAAAATTAAAAATTTTTTTTAAAGAAATGACAAAAAATATTTTAATTCTTGTACAATTAAAAACTGAAATAAATTATGTCATTTCTTTGTTGGTTAAAACAACAACAGACTTGTATTTAATTCCAAACACAACTCTATTTTACTACTATTCATCTCTACTAACATTATTGAGGTTCAAAATCCATTAAGTTTGGGTAGACTTATCAACAAATCAAGCTACCCGGTAGGTCCGGCGGATTTGGACTTTTAGTGTTTTACATCTAAATAAAGTTCGAAATTTTAAGGATGAAGTTTGATTTTATATATTATGTTTAATAATAAGTTTAAACTTTTATATATTCTATATATTTTACTTTTAAATTAGATCACATTAAGTCATATTATAAACTAGTAAAAAATTTAATTATAGATAAGATTCAACACATTTATATATCGTTTTGTTTATACTTAGTCCAAATAATTTTATTAAAACAGTGTTGTGTTTGGGAATGATCGTAAACTCCACCCGTACCCGTACCCGAAGCTTTGAAGTATGGGTCGGACCAATTTTGGTTTGATAATTGTAGTAATAATTTGATGAAGCTCAGTCAAACCGTCCGATGAATGGGTCTATATATTGGTGACTTTGATTTTAATGGACTTGTCCGTACTCATTTTGGTTAACATTTTATCAAGCTCGAGCTCAAAATTATGTTCAGACTCGTTTAATTATTAGCTTATTTCTTCACGAGTCGCACGGACAATTGTTTTATCTGTTCGTGAATGAAGGACAATTGTTTTATCTGTTCGTGAATGAACACATTTATACGCTCGTGGAAAAAATCATTACTTTTTTTAGATATAATATGCTTAAGTATAGATGCTTGATGAATCATATCAAATTTAACACATCATCATACAATATCAAACCCGCATATCAACCAAATCCTTAATCATAACATATAATAACATGTTTACGAGATTTTAACGAGTTAGTTCATGAATTTGTTTACGGATCTCTTATCGAGTTTTGCGAGTTTTCGAGCCGAGCTGCCTTTTTCATGTTCGGCTTGTTTAATAATCGAGCCTACAATCGTGTTCACGAACTAATCATTAATCAATTAAGTCGTGTCGAGCCGAACATTGAGCCCTACAACTCGGTTCTTTTACAACCCTGGTTACTATGTCATTTTCCACATAAATGACCAAAATTTGGTTCAATAATAATAAAATAACAAATAATTACTATTCATTTGTATGCTGAAAGATTGTCATTTTAGCCATAATTCTATGTTTCTTTTTATTTATCATTCTCACATATCAATGCAACATTCATCACGTTTTCTTAAATTTACCATTATATTATTAGGAAAGAGATTAAGTATAAAATGTATTTATAATGTATTAATAATTAAGAAGAAAGAGAATTTTATGATAAAGTAAAAATGGTAGTATATTAATCATTTTAATAGAGCAATGAATGTTTTATTAATTTTGATGAAAATCCTAGAATGATGATCTTTCGACATAGGGAGAGAGTAAAAGATAAAGTAAATACAGAAAAAAAACCATCGGATAGATGAAAGGTTAATATTTTTTTCTTGGTTAGAGCAGATGAAAGGCTAATATTAAGATTATTAAAAATATCTTGTTATGATCACTATTTTTTTCGTAAAGTATAATCTGTATAAAATGTAATGAAAACTTTGTTACAAAGAAAGTCATACTATGTAAGTAACTTTACAAACTCTCATTATTACATTTTTTAAAAAGCGAATAAATTTGATGATGAAGTGAAACGACAAAGTCATATATACAATGTAAGATATTATAATTAATTTTATTTCCTCTTATGACTCGTAATGCAAAGATGTGATAATTAATAATTGAATATCATTTGTTTGATGTGATCGGATGCAATTATTAATTACAGAAACCCGTTCTATAATAATCCACTTCTTCATTTCCCATTCTTCACATCTCAACTCAACATCTACTCTTTCTTTTCTGCATTTCAATGGCGACCCTCAAAGTTCCTGCTGTTGTTCCTTCTCCATCAGAAGATGCTGAGCAGCTCCAAAAAGCTTTTGCAGGTCTGCATTTTCGCTATTTTTTTAACCTTCTACTCGATTTGGACTTTATCATCTCATCTGATCTGATCTGATCCATGTTTTCATTTCATATTTTTGCCGTTGAATGTTCCAATCATTCTGTTTTGCCGCCTTTTTTCTATCGGATCAATCGATCTCACTAGTTTTCTCTGAGTTTTAGATAATCGTGCAATTCGTCCATGGAGTCGTAGTTCGTCTGTTTTGCTTCGATGAATTTGAATTTGAATATGAATTGAATTGAATTTGTTCCTTTGTTTTTTAATCTTTCAGCTGTTGTTTATAGTTATCGATCTTTCTGTTCTAATTATCTACATTTGTCCCTTGATTTTCCATTTTCGATAATTAGCTGTTCTTTGTCTACATTATATGATTGCAACCGATCGTCAAAATTTTTGACATATGATACTTATCTTATATCGTAAAATTCTCTGTATGGATGGAAGTCAAAGTTTGCATTTCGTATTTCTAAGGGTGCTTGGCTGTTTATTTATTTGATTAAATTTGGACCCTAGATTTAACTATTATTCTGTTATTCATCACTTTCTACATATGTGCAGCAGCATTTCATCTTAATCCATTAACCAATACTAAGATATTCTGCTCTGTTTTTCAGGATGGGGTACTAACGAGGCTTTGATCATCTCCATTTTGGCTCATAGGAATGCTTCCCAACGCAACTTAATTAGGCAGGTTTACAAAGAAGCTTATGGAGAAGATCTCCTTAAGGCTCTTGACAAAGAACTTTCTAGTGACTTTGAGGTCAGATTTTAAAAATCATATGCATACAACAACTTATCTTAAATTCTAATTTGCAATCAACAAATTATACCTTAAGATCACAATCAGACAGCCAGTGATTAATTGTGAAATTATTGTATCACCCTTATGCAGAGATGTATTTTGTTATGGACATTGGATCCTTCGGAACGTGATGCATATTTGGCTAATGAAGCCACCAAGAGGTTCACTTCAAGCAACTGGGTTCTCATGGAGATTGCTTGTACTAGATCTTCACTTGATCTGTTTAAGGTCAGACAGGCCTATCATGGTCTCTATAAGAGATCACTTGAGGAAGATGTTGCATATCACACAACTGGAGACTACCGTAAGGTACTGTGTTCTTAAGAAACCACTTATGTTATGCTTTTATGTTCTGAGGAATTGGACTGCACTTATAAGAGGTCCCTTCGGGGAGATGTTGGCTTCGATGGTTTAACATATTCATGTTATTATCTGAACTTTAATATTTCTCTCGAATGTTTGTGATTGATTATGAACAACGCGATTAAAATTTTTAAGTTTTCAAGCCACGTCAAATTGCGCTCATTTCTCTTTTATTGCTCTCCTTAAGAATTGCGAAGTGTATTGTACTTCGGTTGCGTAAGTGGGCTTTCCATTTTTTGGTTATATCCATCTCATTTTCACTTTGTTTTCGTGTAGCTTCTGGTTCCTCTAGTGACAGCATACCGATACGAGGGTGAAGAAGTGAACATGACATTGGCAAAATCCGAGGCTAAGATACTCAACGAGAAGATCTCAGACAAAGCTTACACTGATGACGAGATCATTAGAATTCTGACTACAAGAAGCAAGCCCCAACTCAATGCAACCCTCAATCACTACAACAACTCATACGGGAATGCCCTTAACAAGGTGCAAATTTTCACTTTCCCAATATCAGGAATCGTTCTTTATACATAAATGTCTAACTAAACACAAAAAAATGGATTTGCAGAATCTGAAGGCCGACCCCAAAGACGAGTTCCTCAAGTTTTTAAGAGCAACAATCAAGTGCTTGACCTGTCCAGAGAAATACTTCGAGAAGGTTCTTAGGCTGGCAATCAACAAACTTGGGACTGACGAATGGGCTCTTACACGAGTTGTGACTACGAGGGCAGAGGTTGACATGGAACGCATAAAAGAGGAATATCATAGGCGTAACAGTGTGCCTTTGGATCGAGCCATTGCTGGAGACACTTCTGGGGACTACGAGAAAATGCTGCTGGCCCTGATTGGCCATGGAGATCTTTGAGCATGTATTTTATATGCTTTGTTGTTCATGCTTGTTCTGCTGGACTTTCCTGGTGCGGGTCTCGTGTTGTGGATGTCTTTGCTGCTACATTGTTTATTTTGGTTTCTGTTCAATGTTGGCTTCTAGAGTGTGAAATTGAATAAAGTTTTCTACTTAGTAACAAATCAATGATCATGTGATATTAGTTATAGATGGTATATTATTGTCTTTTACAATGATATTAGTCTTTTACAAGACATCGATTTTTCCGTTTCTCTTAAGCTGGCCGATCACAGCACTGAATTTTTTTAATGTAATTTTGAATAAATATGTTCCCAAGTAAATGATAATACAAAACAATATCAACAATATTTCTGGAAGAAAATATACTAGAAAAAATTGAAGAGCAACTAACAATTCGATTTGACACTTTCATAAAAGAAAAAACATAAAGAAATAGAAAACTAGTCAAAATTTTATTTCTAAACGGATCTCAGTAACAACAACCAAAGGGTCACAAAGCTAAAGTTTGGAATCAGAAAATACAACTAGATTAGCTACAGTCTCATATTATGAATCATCCACCATTCTAATAGTCAAAACATAAATTACCACTCCACAAAGTGACAGGAATAACTTAAAACAGAAACATACATTGGTTGCATGAAAGCAAGCAGTCTTACAAGTTAGATTGGTTCCTGCAATGACATCACACCAATGCAATGCTGCTTTCGCCACCTGGGGGCTTCCGAACACCACCAAAATAGTCCCTGGCTTCTGACTTTCCATCTGCAAATATGTTATTCCCACTTATTTCTTTCAGCTTAGCACTGCTTATCGGTTTTTCTGCCGATCCAGGAGCAACATCTCCCTTGAATATATCGTTGCCTGTTAACTCCTGAACCTTCTGGTTGTGTATTTTCTTTGCTGTCTTGTTAACTGGGTCTTCACCGAACAGAATGTTGCTCTGTCCTCCAGCAGGCTATAAAAATCGAAAACCAAAGTCAATTACCGTAGGATATAAGCACTTTTCAGGCCGATGTCCTGAAAAAGCTACATTTTCAAGCTTTCCCTGGCTGTTGTCCTGAAAAGCTCTGGAAATGAATAGTAAACAGCCTCTAATTAATTAGTGTTAAGAGTTAAAATCATTTTTCCGATGAGAAAATATGATGGTATATGAAAAGTTAGTGAGTCTAGCTTTTCAAGATGGGAGCTGTGATAGCAAATCCCAAACAGGCCCATACACAATAGGAACAAAGTTTTAACTTGCACAATCAGAAAACGCCACTAAAAAAGGATTACATAAAAATATGTGGAGAAGACAATAAAAAATTGAATCTGATTTGATAAGGTAAGCATGTCATTTCTGGATAACCATTCTACAAGTTGATCAACATAATAAGACTGGTAATAAAACGAGTCACCTTTTGTATCATTTTGACACGCATAAGAGAATTGAATGGCATTTCAGTCCATAAAAGTTAATGTTTGTTTCATGAGTCCCAATAAAGACGTGTTTCAATAATCCTACAACTCTTATAAGTGAAGCATCTCATTAAACATATTCTTGGCTGTGTTGATGAAAACAAATTAACAACCCATGAACAATTTACCATCCTATTGGCTCGACTCATAAGAAAATACAGGGCAAAAATAGTTAAACAAAGGCCTAGGATGAAATTGAAAAGAACTTCATACTCACATTAGAAACTTTGACAGAAGTGCGTATGTTACGTTGGACTGGTTTCTCAATTTGTTTTGCCTCTTTCGATTCTGAGGAACGCGAAGCTGCTAAAGTGCGGGGAGTAATTTCAGGGGCAGGAGCAAAGATATCATGGCCACTGATCTCCTTGAATTTTGCATTTGAAATCTGCTTTTTACTCTTCAAGTCTGCATCTTGCAGAGTCCCACTTAACTCTCGCTGCTTTGCTACTTCTGGGAGAGAGGTTGGTTTCTTAGGGGAAACACTTTCCTCGACGCTGAATGATATTTGGCTCATTCCATTCATTGCTTGCTAAAAGAATGCAACATTTGAAACCATATAAAGACCGTTAATTTTTACCAGCTAATAATTTTTTATCCAAAATAATTTGGTCTGGAAAGCACCTGATACATGCGCACGCTAGTTTTGTTAGCACTGCCAGATTGAGATCCATCGCCGGCAAAAATGCCACTGCCATTCATCTCCTTTAGCTTGTAACCTGAACAAGGCTTCCTGGAAGCAACAAAGGGAAAAACTTAAATGAATTAGACAGACAGTCATCTCCTTTAGCTTGTAAACTGAACAAACTATACATGTAAATATCTTATGAAATCCATATTTAAAGAGTCGGATCAAATACACAAAAATGAAATGGCCATTTTTATAGCAAGTTTGTTTGAAACAAAGTTACCTGAACTTTGGTCTGGAGTAGTTTTCATAATATGAGCATGGTTAAAACAAAGTACACAAAGTAAAGTATAAAAAGCACCAAAACTACAATACAGGATAAGCACATAATGCGGTAACTTTGCTTAGTATCTAGTCAGATATTATTCAGTTGATCCTCATGATTCATGATGTCCATACCAGTTAAACAATATCCTCCTCTTGCAAAGTATCATATTAGGAGAATTTATTAGTATTAAAGAGATGAAAAGTTACACATGATAAGAATTTGCTTAGCTCAAACACAAGGGAGCACCGAATTCTTAGAAACTAATGTTTCCCATTTCCGTTTCAGATGAATTCAAGCTATATTAGGCGTTTTAGTGTCTGTTTTCAAGCTACACAGCTCAAATGCATTAGAGGTACAATGCCGCCTCAGAAAACAAAGATTAATTTCTTGTCTGTTGATCCTTCATCAGACTCTTAGAAAAATAAGTCACAAACTATTGCCCAATTCTTCAAATGTTAGTGAACAAATATATAAAATTAATTTCTTGTCTGATTCTTTTATCTTTCACAAGGCAAGTAATTAATGATTGAATAAACCAAAGGATTATCTTCTTAATCGTATTGACAAATCAAAGTCCAATCAGCAATTTGAGTTAAAGCATCCAAGTTACCAACTGATTCTAGAAATATGCAAAGAATTCATCAAAAGAACGAGCCAAACTACAGTCTCCATACTTCTCTTATTTAAAAAAAAAAACATTGTAAAACAAACGAAAAAAATAAAGGAAAGACGAATGCAGCGGCAGATCTGATTCCAGCAGCTGAAAATATCTCAAAATCTAAAAACACAGAACAAATTCAGCTGCTCAAAGTAAAAACAATCCTTACTTCTTATTGAGACTTTCGGTTTCTTCATCAGTGGCCTGACCGCCAAAGAGAACCTTGCTGATCTTATCCGATGGCTGATAATGCACCGAAAGACAAGAACAAGATTAGAAAGAAATAATTGATGCAATGGACTTAATTAGAGAGGTTTTTGTTGAGAATAGAATAATACCCGGTGATGAGAGCGTTGAGTGGATGCGGTGGTGGGAGTTTCCGACGGGCGGCCCTCCGTCCAAGTGAGCAGATCGGCGGTGGAAGCTTTTGGGTTTCTCACGGCTGAGTTTTGGTTTCTCTCCATTTCTCCGTTGTGATTACTGATGAGTGAGAGAGTAAGATATTTATGAAAGAGAAAGTTGGAGAGAAAGAGATATCTGATTTTATTTTCTTTTCTAATTAACTTATTATAATTAAATTCGATTATAACTAAAAAATATTAATATTAACATGTCCAATTAATTTTGGACAAATGCAACACTAAGCAATGGTTTGGTCATTGGTGGTAGTGGAGTTTCAGGTTACTCAACAACAATAAATCTTATTCAAAACACATTTTGACTAAATTTGCGGTAAATTTACTGAATTTTTTCCTCCATTGTATAATTGTTACAAATTTTAGTATATACAAAAACCATTCAAAATGATCCATGGTAAACACAATATATCATATTATGTTTACAAAATGTTCATATAAAAATGCTTCATAGAAATCATTTTGGATAGTTTTTGCATATATCATATAGTATAAATGAGTAATTGTTATACCCCACTGGGTAAAAAGAACAAACTTTTAATAAATTGTGGCACAAAATAATCTTTTGTTATAAGGAAATTTACCAAACTTCTGAAAATCAAATGGGAGTGAACAAATGTATCTTTTGTTATATTTCTATCTCTGACATGTTAAGTAATTGGTGTTAATTACGTTAGGTTAATAATTAAAATTGAATCCGTAATTTTAGAGATCGCAGGTTCGAATCTATATTGTAACGGAAGGGGTGTAAATTTTTCTCAAAAAAACTGTAATAGATGCTAAATCAATAAAAGCACGACAATTTATATTGCAAAAAGTGACATATTCAAGTAATTAACTATTTTAATTAAATTTATACCTTAAAGGAAAAGGGTAATGGTATCATAATCATACCGAATATTACATTGTTGAAGTTACTGGTTAGCATTATTTTTCACCCAATTGAGGTTAAAAAATGATTAGATCTGATTGTTAAATTCATAAAAAATTATTTACATGTAAAAATACATCAACATCTTATATTCATAATACAAGTCTAAGAAAATATACTTTTTTTTTAACAATTATTTCGTATAAATGTATATTGGATTCTTATTTTATCAATTTTTTCAGTTACAATCGACTACATAAACTTTTTTCTACGGTACTAATTTTTATGAAATGTATTAGGACGATGGTACAAATTTTTCCCATGTTGATTACATTACTAAATTCATTTATATTATATTCTGAATAATATCTTTCATCACTTTCCTTAAATACAAGTTAAGTAATAACGGGAGAAGAAAACAAAAAAATGATGTAATAATTAATGGAGAGAGTTCTGACAAAAAGAACTATCAAAGTCTTCACCGCGTAACTTACCAAAAAAAGTCTTAACCGTTTTGTTAGTTAGGATTTGTAAAAATCATTTTACAAAATATCACCGGTGTTATTTCGAGGATCGTTCTTCGATTGCGTTTAACGTTTAAATCTCATCAACTGGTGCTTAAATTCTGTCCATGTTCTGTTTAATCCCTATCTAAATTTTTAAAAATTCTGATCATGTATAATGCTTTTTGAAACACCGGTAAAAAGCAGTCATATTGAAAAGAAATACACTAACACTTTGGTGCTTGTAATAATGGAATTTGTTTAAGAAAAAACAAATAATAGTGATGATTTATTGTTTATTCTTATCTTTAAATATTATAAATTCAGTGTTACAATTGATCACATTCTGTTTATTCGACCAATTAGTGGTTTCTACTAGATATGTTACGTGCGGCACTTTCAGCCTGCCCAAACTCATCTTTGTGGATTCAACCTGGGAATTATAATACGATCCCGGCTCTGTCCATACCCCATAGAGGCCTGACGATGTCTGAGTTTAGATTTATATAAAAATTCTAGTACGACCCAAATGTAACATAGTGTTAATTATAAATGTTATATGAATATTTATTTTAAAATTTTTTATTAATTGATAGGCTTGTGAATGAAGTTATAAATCCAAGTCCATTTTTTATTTATTATTGGTTTTTCCTTGGGCTTGGACAAAACAATATTTACGTCAATGTCAAACTAAAAGAAAGTATCATGCAATTTCAAAATGAGATTTGAATATTTTTTTACAAAATGAGATTGGAGGTTTCAAAGTGTTAGTAAATGAATGATTTTTCACAAACTCATTTAATAATGCGATGTAGGGAGGGTTACTTTTAGAAACCCACTTTTTTCACACTGCAAAGAAAAATTGCATCCTCCTTTTTCCCCAAGTTGGTCAACAGTGTTTGGCCAAGTTTCTTCCATTCAATTAACTTTTCAAATGTGCACATCGTGAAGCTTGGATACAACAAGTAGTGTTTGATCCTTTTTTAGTTAAAAAAAAAATTGATTTTCTAATTAAGCTCTCTTGCAAATCCCAACTACGCTTTATAAAGGTTTCGATTGAGCTGTCCATGTCTGAATAACAGGAACAAATGAAACTCTATTTTCTTTAGAATGATTGTTGCATGTTATGGATGAATCGGTTTGCAATTGTTGACGAGCTTCGAAATTTCCCAATTGTATGCGCTTTCCCTTGTCTTCATTCTTTCTCTCTATCTATCACTCCTTTTCCTTAGCTGTTGCTCTTCATAATTAATTTTAAGTCACTAAGGCTTTGCTTGGGAGGTAGTTTTTGGAAGGATAGGAATGGAAGGGAAAAAGATGAGCTGCTTGGGAGTGCGATTTATAATGGAAATGGTAGAAACTGATCCTAAGGAGTTCCCTTGGTTTACACCACATGTCCACCATTCTGATCCCACCAAAATGGTGGAATTCAAGGGGATGGAGCTGGCTTTTTACATAAATATCTTTAAATATTTATTTTTTTTACAGTTATATACTTTTCTTAGGGGTATTTAAGTAAATTTATCTCTATTTTATTTTAAAAAACCATCTCTTGCTCTCAAACACAATAATTATCACTACTTTATGATTTCATGAAAAACCATTCTTTAAAATTACATCCTCTCATTTCCATTCCTTTATAATTCTTATAAAACTTCCTCTCAATCAAAGTCTCAAAATAGACTTCTGTTATTGCTTACTAGTAACTGAACAATCATGGTTGAGATCAAATAATTGCATCCTTCATAAGAATTGGCTGAGTAATTTAGACGTCAGATCATCGTTAGGCGGTTCGTTGTTAGAAGAATCATCACCGCTATCAGAGCTGGAATTCCAATGCCACCGGCTCCGGCTCCTCCATCGGGTTCTATCTTGACAATGATCTCGTCCAGGTCAGCTTTAGTGGTGGCCAGAGATGATGCCGATTTTGATGTGGTTGAATGAAATATTATTTAATTTTATTTTTGTAATATATAAAAGTACAATATCCTTAATACAAAGGGAAAATATGTGGGTTTCCAAAGTAACCCTTCCCACATCTGCATTGTTAACAGAATCTGTGGAAAAATATCTTTATTTGCTTATATTCTGAAATCTCAGATCTCATTTTGCAAAAAAAAAAATTTTCAAATAAATCTCATGTTACTTTTTTTAAAGTTTATCCTTTTGCATTCTAATAAGGTCCGGATAACCCATCCCACCCTACTCATCCAACATGTCTAGTTTCTACTTTTCCAACAATTTCATGCCGTGGCAAATTTTGTTTTCTTTGAAGCTTACCAAATGTTGTTTGAGAGGAAATTTGGAAAAAGGCCAATATCTGATAAAGAAAGTCATTTTATTATATATTATTATGAGCATAGTGGTGGAGCCAAAATACCGTACTTAGGGGAAAAATGCTCGTTAAATTTAAAAAATATGCTATGTGATTTGGTCATTTTGTAAAAAGGTACTCGTAATTTTTTTTGTAAAATTATGCTTATGGTTTCAAAAGTTAGTAAAAATAGGAATTTCAATTTTTAATTACGTCACGAGGAAAGGTATCCTGTCCATTTGAATTGGAATTTTGTACCGTAGTTAATAAAAATACAATACACATTAATAATAAGCTTTATAATTTTTTGATAAGCACAAATAATTTTAAATGTTATGATAACTTTAAAAAATCATAATAAAATGAAGAATTTTCAGAAATTACTCAAAATTGATTTATAACTTTTAAATAACATCGTTAAATTATAAGAATGTTGAATTGATTGAAATACCTCTTGTAACACTATTATTTTTAATGAAATTTTTTCTATCCTTTTACTAACTTTTAAAATCACAACCACCCTTTTGAAAATAAAAATCTATAAGCACTTTTTAGCAAAACGGTTAAACCACAAAGTATGTTTTTTAAATTTACCCTAAATTTTACTATGGACTTATTATGATATATTATTATTATTTTGAAAAAATTATTAACCAATTCACAAATTTATAGATTCTCCCACGAGTGCACATTACATGCTTTATACCATATTTACACATTTAAAATAAAAGGGCGTGCGCTCCCCAGAGAATTCTCAAAAGCGAGGTATGAGTATATATAAAGTGCATATCTTACAATGTATCACGTGCAATGGGGGCAATGAGAGGTAACCGGTGGCAGCCGCCTCTCCTGTTCATCGAAAAGTTTTAGCAATTTTCCTTCGTCGATGGACTAGGTAGCATGAAAACCAACATCGGAAATGGTGAAATGACAATTCTAAAGATGTAGGTTAAGAAATTGTGAGAAAACGCGTAAATAAAAAAAATATAGAAGTATATTTATAAATATAAAAAATATAAAATTTTATAAATATTGTTTCATTCTTATATTAAATTCTAAAATAACATATATTTTAAATAAATATACTGATTATAATACTATAAATAACAACTGTTTCAGAACATCATACGCAAGTAACGAGATTATAAAATATAATAAAGTTACATGAAGTTTGAAAGTTTTACTTTATTTGATAACTTGTAATTATGTAAGTATGTTAAATGGAATAAAACAAATTTTTATGATATAAGGATATATTATTATTATTCTATTCTTATTATTATTAATATATGAATTGAGAGTTTTAAACTCTTAGTT
>CATIWQ010304908.1:0-17510 GCA_949673415.1 Euphorbia schlechtendalii
GTTTGGCCGAATCTCGCCAATAATGTCGATGCCCCACGCTGAGAATGGCCAAGGAGTAGATAAGCTATGGAGCTCGGATGGGGGTAGATGGTTGATGTCACCGTATATCTGGCACTCATGGCACTTCCGCACTTCCGATACACAGTCTGTAACCATTGTTGTCCAATAATATCCCTGGCGTTGTATTTTCTTTGCCAGTGCTATCCCATTCATGTGTGGTCCGCAATCTCCCGCGTGCATTTGTCGCATTACCAACAAAGCCTCCTGTTCTGTTAAACATCTCAACAGCATTCCTTCTGATGTTCGTTTGAATAGGTCCCCTTCTACTAGGCGGAACTAAGTCGCTAATCGCCGTAATGAGGTTCTTTCAGAATCTGTTACGCCTTCTGGGTATTCCCCGTTTTGCAAAAATTTAACGATGTTGAAGGACCAATTCCCGATAGCTTGTTGATCCTCCGTTTCCACTAGGCGACAGTAGAAGGTTCTTTGGATGTTTGCAGTACCACAGGCTTGATTGACTGAGTTCTAGGGCCTTCCCACATTGATGCCAGTGTAGCGAGTGCATCTGCCATTTGGTTTTCATCTCTAGGCACATGCTTGAAGACGCATTTGGAAAATTTTTGTGAGATTTTCCATACTGCTTCTACGTAAGGATAGAGTGATTCTTCTCTTATTTCCCAGTCGCCAGTGACTTGTTTAATGACTAGTGCTGAGTCCCCAACTACTGATACTTCTCTTGCCCGCGCTTTTCAAAGTGCTTCTAACCCAAATAAGCAAGCTTCATATTCTACCCCGTTGTTTGTTACTGGGAATTCCAAACGTTTGGAAAGGGGTATAACTTCATTTTGTGGTGTTATCAATACTACACCTAGATCGGCTCCATTCCTATTCATTGCACCGTCGAAGAACATTTTCCACTTTGCACCGGCATCCTCTATCAATGCTAGTTGCTCATCTAGGAATTCTAGATTTTCAACGTAATCAAAGTCCAAGGGTTGATTTGCTAAAAATTCAGCAACTTCTCTTCCCTTAATGACTTTTTTGGTTACATATTCGATGTCAAATTCAGATAATAGCAATAACCATCGTGAGAGTTTTCCAGCTAGTGTTGGTGACTGGCACAAGTATTTCATCGGGTCTATCTTCTCGATGGCTTTTATTTGGTAAGATTGGAAGTAATGACGCAGCTTCTTTGTCAACCAAACCATCATTGTGAAGATTTTCTCCACCAAGGTGTAGTGGGACTCATACTCGAGTAATTTCTTGCTCAAGTAGTACACTGCATGCTCGATTTTATCTTCGTGTTCTTGCACTAGCATGGCTCCAACCGATGACTCCTCAATTGCTAAGTATAGTATCAGGGGTTTTCCAGGTTCTGGTGAGTGGAGGACAGGTGGGCTTAACAAGTATTGTTTGATTTTCTCAAATTCTACTTGGCACTGGACGTTCCAAACTACCGGTTGGTCCTTTCGAAGTAGTTTGAAGATTGGATAGTAGATGGTAGTGAGTCTAGCGATGAATCTGCTTACATACTGTAGAGACCCCAGAAAAGATTGGACTTCCTTCTCAGTTTTCGGCGCGGGCATGTCCTTGATGGCTTTGCTTTTATCAGGATCCATCTCAATTCCCTTTTGGCTGACTATATGCCCCAGGAGTTTCCCTGATGTAACTCCAAATACACACTTTTTAGGATTCAAGAGTAGATTATACTTCTCGATTCTGGTGAGAAATTTGCCTATGACAGCTGGATGTTCCTCCCTGGTGTTGGACTTCACAAGCATGTCATCCACATAAACTTCCACCTCCTTGTGGATCATATCATGTAGGAGGTTTATGACGGCCCGCTGATATGTTGCACCAGCATTTTTCAAACCAAATGGCATTACCTAGCAGTATATGCCCCATTCAGTGATGAACGCTGTCTTGATCTTGTCCATTATTGCCATTAGTATCTGGTTATAGCTTGAGAAGCCATCCATGAAGGAATACATAGCTGCCCTTGCTGCGCTATCGACCAGTACATCAATGTGGGGTAGGCGGAAATCGTCCTTTGGGGAGGCCTTGTTCAGATCCCTGAAATCCACGCAAACTCTAACCTTGCCGTCCTTCTTTGCTACTGAGACAATGTTGGCTAGCCACGTCGGGTATTCAACCACTTCTAAGAATTAAGCTTCAATCTACTATGCTAGTTCAGCCTTCAAGAAAACACTGCCACGTGCCGTTTAAGTACATTTGTGATCTCTCTTTTTTCTTCAAGATTCAAAGAATTGGAAATTGTCACCATTTTTGGTGACTCATTTGTACCCAAGTTAATTTCGTTTAATGATGTATCATGAATGTTAAAGATGTTATGTGTATGATCATATGAATGCATGGTGCCGTCAGGTAGAATATCAAACAAGTAAGCAAAATTGTCGTACTTCATTGAATTGGCCTCGTAGGCAAAATTGTCTAAAACATCAGAAATGTTCATTATTACATCATCTATTTCCTCCTCCACAGGCGGAGGGGCTTCAGTCGTCGTAGCAGCAGGTGCGTCAGTGATAGGTTCTGCCTTGAGAGTGGTCTGTGCCAGCATTTCAGTGAGAAGCTTGATAGTGTCTGCATCGCCTTTTTGCATCAGCTCATTAACAGCTTTGGTGAAAGCTACCATTGCATCTTCCAGTACTTTGCCCTTTCCAGACTCCTCGATCGGGGTTACCGCCAAGATTGGTTTTTCTTCCAAATCAGCATCCACGGGGGGTTCGATCAGCTTACCAGTCTTGAAGTTAAAGACATCGTTGAATATCTTGAGCCCCTTGACCTCTTCTCTATTTAGGATCGTCGGTTCTGGTTTTCCCAGATATGCCTTAGTGCCTTCAGCTTCGCAGACGCTTACCATGTTACAGAACATGGGCCGTTTGTGTTTGTACATCTTCATACCTGGGGTGAAACCCAGTCCTAAACCAGGTGTGATAAGAATAGGATTAATGGCCCTGATAATTCCCTGATGATATTTGCCCAAGCCTTTTCCAGGGATGAAACCCTACTTCTTCATTTGATCTCTAAGGCTTCCAAGGAAAAAACGACATCCTTTTAGGGTTCCACACCCCTTCTTTTTCTCTTCGGTGACCATTGCCACCCTCATCCCCTACATTGTTCTCTCCTCAAATGCGACAACCGCCATTATTGACTCCTCATCAGCCTCAATCATCACCGGTCTCCCTTTATAAATGAGCTTTATCTTCTGGTAGAGAGTAGAAGGGACTGCCCCTATTGCATAGATCTACGGCCTGCCTAGAAGCAACGAATAAGTTACTGGAATATCCAGCATAATGAACTTCACATTGGAGGTCACTCCTCCAGCGGTGAACTCAGCTTCAAAGCTACCTACTACACCCCTCTTCGAATCATCGTAAGCTCGGATTACCGTGTCAGATTTGGTGAGCATATCTTCACTTAGCCCCAGGTGAGGTAGAACCTTGAGAGGACAAAGATTAAGAGCTGAGACATCATCTACCATCACACATGGTATTGCGCGATCAAAAATCTGAACTCGGATAAATAAGGCCCGATTATGCAGTCCCAGTTCCTGTGGTAGTTCTTTCTGATCAAAAGTTATTGGCAGCACACATCTCGATTACCGAGGTTGTAGGCATAGTAGGCATTTCCATCAACCACTTGACGAGGCCCATCCTATGCTTTTGCGATGTCTCAAGCAACCTCCAGATGTTGTATTTGGCCTGAGTCCCCTTCAACTGATTTATCAAAGGGTCTATGTCAAGCATATCTTCGTCCACCTTTGGGGGTAGAGGTGGTTCGGGCTGTTCTCTTGCTATTTCCTCCGGCCTGGAGTTATTGAGTTGTACAGTCTCATCCCTTCTGAAAACTCTACCACTCCGAGTGACCCTTAGCACTCCATTCTCGATCACTCTTGTTTCCCTAGAATTGACCCAAGGGAACTAGTCATATCCGTCATCCACTTAGTCGCGTCGCCCCTTCAACTTATAAGAATCCAAGTTAATGGGTTTCTTCCCACCAGAAATGACTTCTCTCTTAGCCGAGGTTCCTTCTTCGGGTTTCCTCTTCCTTCTTAACTTGGGTACATATGCATCGAGATCAATTGGCACCCTTGCTGGTGCTTTCCCAGATTCCATCTTCATTGCATCCCTCCGTGGTTCACCCCCCTCTGCTGAGAACACTTCTGCTAAAGGATCATCTTCGGGGCCTTCGTCTTCATCAACCACTACATTTACCACCGGATTAGACCGAGATAGCATTGCTAGTACTGACTCAGTGGGTATTCCTGATCCTACTGTATGGATACTACGGTGTCTGGTCATTATCTCCTTGTCGAGATGATGAGCGTGAAAAGATAGCTTATCAAAATCTAGAACTGCTAGTCTCGATAAATGATAGCGATACCAATCTAGAGATCCACCTATTATCAGTTGTACCGTAGAAGGTTCAGATGGTCTTGGTGCCAGCATTAGGTATATAAACATCCATCACTTTATGTAGCTGGTGAGCGATTCTCCTTCCCTCTGTACACAAGCGAACAGATCTCGCATGGTTTGTTTCAGAGGTTCTAAAAATGCGAACTTTGCTTGGAACTCTGCAGAGATGTAGTTCCAATTTCTCTTGGTCTCAACTGACTGCATCTCATACCACTGGCTAGCTACTCCCGCTAGTGAGCACAGAAATAGTGTAGCTATCATTTCTTGAGAAAGGCCCTGTGCTCGACACAGGATATAAAACTTGGATAAATGGGAAGACGGTGCATCATTCCCGTTAAAAACTGCCATACCGGTTAAGCTGAAACTATCCCTCGAGACTTCTTCCCGTTCTCTGATCACTCGATTACTCGACTCGGATTCGAGCGTCTCCATCACATCATCTGAGTCCATCCCTGACTCAATCACCATCACATATTCCTCTCCTTTACCATCCGGTGCTTCTCCTGAAAATTCATTCCCTACGCGAAGCGACGTAGGTTTCTGGCCGGTGAATACCGGCATTCCAGCAAGGTTGATCTCAATAGCTTTAATCTTCCCCTCGTACCCTCGGCGGTTCGACTCTTCCTCCAGCATCTTCAAAACCTGATTAGGATCGCTTCCCGACCCAAACATTATCACAAATTCTCCAAGCCCTTCAGATAGGCAGCTCAAAACCTTTAGCTCATCTTGCCCCGAGTTAATCATTCCTACCCTCGCCTCAAAATTCGGCAAAGGGTTGCTCTTCGTGCTGGGCTTGAGTGCTAGCTCATGAATGACCTTATCTGCCACCAGCTTCTAAATGGCTTTCAACAGCTCCTTGCAGTTATTTGTACGATATCCCACGGTCACATGATAATGGCAGTAATTATTCTTCTCCTCCGGCTTGGGAGGGACATGCTTCTTCAGACTCTCTAATTGATTAAGTTCACGTAGCTTGGTGAACAAGAACCCCAAATTAGCAACATATGGCGAGATGCCATGGCATTCTTCCTTTGGTAACCTAACAGCGGCTACCTTCTCTTCATTCACCAGTTGTACTGCCGGTTGCTTCGCCTTCACCTGCTCCGGATTGGAATAATTCTTTCTGTAATAGGGCTTAGCCACCTGCTACCCTGTTTCCGCTTCCATTGCATCATAGCGCTCTATCTTCTCAGCTCAAATGAAAACTTCCTGATAGCTATGAAATGTCTCAGAGCCCAACCTCTTCCGGTAAGATGGTACTGCACCATCTAAGAGCTTCACGATCATTTCTGGTAAAGATAGGCGAGACTGTAAATGCACTTTTGTAGCCATCCATCTCTCAAAATAGGGCTTGAAAATCTCCCCCGGTTATTGCTTCACCGCCTCCAAATTCTACATGGTGGTGATGATTAGAGTGTTGAACCCGTAGTGGTCCACCATTGCCTGGGACAAACATCCCCAGTCGTAGGCTATATCCATAGGCAAGTGACTGTACCACTCATTCACCGGGCTTCCTAACGTGACAATAAACAGTTTCGCCATCATTCGATCACTGATCCTCGAAGCCCTCATCACATTCTAATAATGCACAATATGTGCACGTGGATCGGTGTTGCCCGTGTACTTCTCGAATTGAGGCATAGCAAAGGTCAGCGGTAAAGTATCCTCATATCTAACTATGGGCTGCACCAGGATTGCACCCCTTTGCCCCTGCACATGAGTGGCTAAGAACTGCCTCTAGAGTTCAGCCATTCTAGGCTGTTGAAGGATACTGTTTGGGGTCTCTAAGAAGCCTCCATACTGCGAACTTGGGTAGTACTACCCCGGACCCTGTATTGTTTGAGAAGGGCTGCCCCAACTGGGCATGGTGGGTTGGGCCACCCCTTGAGCAAAAGAAATGAAATTAGAAGAGGGCCTAATCTCTGAAGACCCCACTACCCTTGGGCTGAAAGAAGCATGCCCTGACTGCCCTTGAAGGAACCGGCTGCCCATCTATGGCTCGTATACTATTTACGGTTGACCTTGATAGAGTGCAGGGGTGATTATGCTAGCACTTGGGAACACTGAAGGTTCGCTTGTTAGAGTTGTGCCGCCAGCATTTGGTACCACGTCATTTTCCCTCTGCTCTGGCTTCCCAGCTCTAGTGTGGCGATTGAAGAGTGACAAAAACTGGTCACTATTGGCGAAAGCGTTCATAGCTGCAGCAATCTCGACGCCCACCGACGATTGATTTGCTGGCGAATTCTAAGTCGCTCTAAGAGTTTGCTCGTTAATCACATTCTCTTCTTGTTGGTTAGACATGTTGCGGAAGCTGCGAGGAGTATCTTGATCGGAATCTGAGTTAGAGTCGGTGTACGGAACTCCTTCCTGATGAGCCGTGACTGGAGGTAGAAGGATCAGCCGGCCAGACGCCCTACTCCAAGTTTTCTGATGAAGTGGCTTCTTCCTAACTGATATACAAAAGGAGTTCGTTAGGGAATGCATGTAAACTCATGATGCGTGATTGATGCATGAAATGTTTAATGTTATGGCTGCAAAAAAGGGTTAGCGTGCCATGATGTAATATAAAATTACACATAAAAAAGAACAGAATCGTTAGTCCATGCGATGAATGAAGGTCCATTAGTTTTGAGATCTGTATCCTATCCTTGGGACAACATAAAGTGGAATGATGTAATGAAGTGGCCTAAATTACCCATGTGGTGATAGGTCAAAGGTTTGAGAGCTAACTCTCTTTATGTGTGAGTAGGCTGTGTGACGTACTCTAGTGCAAGGTATTCCCTAAATGTATGGAGAAAAATACCGTAAGTAACACATAAATGAATGTTTTGGTCATTTTGCCCCAATCAGGCCAAAGTCTTAGATGTCAGTAGATATCATCACTAAAGGTATGTAGTGATGCGAGAGCAAAAGTTCTCCCTACGAGGGTTTGGGTTAGGACATTAACTAGGATATCCTATGTGTTCAAGTTTACCTAAGTTAGGCTTTTGGTGTAGACGGGTGCCCTAGAAGGGCGGTAATTAGGACTCCAAATGGGTATCGTATCGGGATTTTTGTAAACAAGAATGTGGGTAAGTGATGCAACATGATTCTAGTAGGTTTCAGGTCATCCTAAGGTGACCAGATCTCGAGTGTCTACTAGGTTCCTACGTATGAGTGACATAAAAAGTATGAGTGTGTGCGTTTAAGTGTTTGCAAAAAAATTTGTGGTTAGCATGGCATATTTGTACAATGCATGATGAGTCGAAAAGCGGTAAACACTTAGCACATAGCACACAATATCTTTCTTCCAACCATACAACTCCCGTGCATAGGGTTTTTGGCTAGTATCTATCCTAAGGTTAGGTTCATCTTAATAACACGAGGATACTAAGGAGCGTACCTGCAAGAAGATATAATGCATGATCTCATGTTTGGGTAACAACCTAGGGAGAATGCCTATGGCTTATTTACATGAGGGTTTAAAAATGGGTTGCTGATGTAGAAGGTTCTTGTTGCACTGAAATACACTCCAAGCCTCTCCACAAATAGGTTCTAACGATGGAGGTACATGCTATATGGCAACAAATGCTCCACTTGCTCAAGTACTATCTTTTCTCAGGGAGGTAGATTAGTACAAGAGAAAGCTTCGCGGTAATAGGGGTACCTTAGACTTATGGGCTAATCCCTTCTACTACAATTTGTTATTATGAATATGTCAAAATTAAAAGAAAATGGAATAATGTGATCAATAATTTTCGGCACTTATCCAAAAACTAAAACCTTTGAAAAAAAAAGTTTCGGAAAAAATCCCCAGCGAAGTCACCACTGTGAGTGGGCGACACGGAGAGGTGGGTCGAGAGCGCGCGAGGTGAGAGGCGCGGTCCACCGGGGTGTTTTGAAAAAAAAAGAAAAGCACCGGGTTGGGGACCCGAAAAAAGGTTGAAAGAGAAAAAGGTGAAAAACGTTTAAGATCGGTTCGAACCCAAATCCGCCATCTCTTAGTGTGGAGTCGCCACCTAGATTAGCTCTTTCCAGGAATTAGAGTCCTGTGAGTCTTAACGTCCAGGGGATGACCCACCAAGACACAGAGATTCGGGTCCGGGATAAGTTGCTTATTTCTTATATGATCACATTAAATTACATCTACAGAAAACCATTTTCTTTTAATTGTCCATATTCGCACTTAGGTCGTTTTGGAGTTTATATACATGAGCCACGTATTGTGAAATAATAAATCATTCACAAAGTAGAAAAATAAACCATCCACAAAACAATAAGTAAATGCGAAAGGTAAAAGCGGAAAATGAAAGTTACAAGGCTTCAAAAATTGGGGGATGCAACAGCCCGCTAACCTATTAATTACATTTCCCAAAAATTGAAATTGCGATACAGAAGGAAAATTAAAATCCTAAACATACATCTAATCCTAATCTACCTGCATCCACAAAGGTTAGCACAGGGGATAACACGTATGTTCGATTTTGGATTTAGCGAGGCCCCCGTGGCCTAAAAAAAATCAATCGCGATATTATGTTTGTTGTTTAAATAAAAACCGTTCATTTTATTAGCATATTGGTTGCGCAGTTTAATTAATGAAATTGCTCACACGATAAAAAGTGTGGTCTGTTATCCGAGAAAATATTTTATTCCCTTCGTGGGGATGTTCTAATATACATCTCTTAATAATAAAGAAAAAGATGACAAAGAATTATAATAATTGAAATAAAAATAAAATAATTAAAATTCTAGGTTCATAGGTGAAATCAAAAGAAGAAATCAAACACTGAAAGCACGAGATTTGCAGTTCTAGGAACTCAGAGGCTTACCCTTACTTAACGAATCCACGTCGAAGAATCCGATCGATTCTTGAGAAATCCTCCTCGTCCTTTAAGTTTAGGTAAAAAAAGTTGTAGTAGAAAGTCCGAAAATTGTTCATTTTATTCTTGAAAGCAAAGGTCGTTCTAAAGCTATGTTTTTTTATCTGATTATTTCGGAACCCCGATTATCGAGAATGATCCTACTATTTATAGGAAAAACCTGGAAAAATTCAAAAAATGTAAGATTTTCCGGCAAGGGGTCTCGCCGAAAAAAAACTCGGGCGAGGCCCCTTGCGGCGGCTTTGGCGAGGCCATGTGCCTCGCCAAAGCTTGGCGAGGCTCGAGGCAGCCTCGCTGAGCCCCTTTCGGCGTGGTCCGCCTCACCCGCCTTTGGCGATGCGAATCCCCGAATCAGATTTTCCATCATGTTTTTTTTAATTAATTATTATTTTTTATTAATTTTCTAAATTAAGTAATTTTATTGGAAATGTCCTTTTCGAATTTAAAGATGAGGAGAATTCTCATTCGGATGCATTAGGATACTCGAAAATTGTGTGATTCAAGGATAAAATACAGGAAAAGCCGTCATCATCGAACGCGCGAGCTGGTACAAAATCCCGTGCTCACAGCAGCAAGACTTTTATATGCTTATTGTGGATGTATTTACAAATTATATTATGAATTATTTAGGTGTTTCTGTAATATAAATTAATGCAGCTATATGCATAAATTAATATAAAAAAAGTTTTGCCAATACTGTTAAATTGAGTTGCAACTGCCCACCTAAATGTTTTAAAAAGATGTTGCACTAATGAAAAACGTGTTGCAAATTGGAAATAAAAAGTTGCAATGTTTAAGAAAAGTGTTGCAAATGATAAATAAAGTGTCAGAAATAAGAGTTGCAAATTTGAACAAAAGTGATACAAATGATAAATAAAGTGTCCAAAAATTTGTGTTGCAAATATTAATAAAAGTGCTACGAAATGATAAAAAAGTGTTGCACAGAAGTATTGCAAACATGAATAAAAGTGGTGAAAATGTTACAAAAGTGTATAAAAAAGTGTTGTTGTAGTGTCAATAAAGTGTTGCAAAAAATGTAACGGCCATTAAACATGACGGCGGGAGATTTATTAGCAACACCGAAAATGGTGTTGCAACAAGCATAAAAAGTGATGCAAGAGCTGCCTGTTGCAACACAATTTGGTGGGTTGCTAAAAATGCAAAATGTGTTGCAATAGGCACCTATTGCAAGGAGAGCAGAACCATCTCTTTTTTTTTCAGTAAGTGTTACAACAGAAGCTGTTGCAACATTTTTAGCACTTTAAGCAACATTTTTCCGATGTTGCAACAGGCCATCTATGGCATAGTGACCATATCTCCCTTTCAGGCCATCGACTATGGTAATGATATTGGTGTTAGTGACATTATAATTGCTCTTAGCATTGTAAATTAAATTTTATAGCGAATAACATTAAAAGTAATTTCAAGAAAAACAACTTTTTGATGTTGATAAAACACACAAAGTAACCCCACTTTGTAAATTTGCTAAGAATTAGTTTGGAAAGTGGTTTCACACACTAAATCTCTTACTGAAGTTGACTCTTTGATGCTCCTTTGGACATGTATCAATGATTCATGAAAGATAGAAACAGTTGTTATGGGGGACTAGTAGTGTGACTGGCATAGCCTCTCTGATGCTTAAGTTAGATCAAAATTAAGAGAGGAGGCAATGAGTTTTTAGTGTTTAGAATACGTACCTCTCAATGGTGACCCAAGGGGTCCTTTTATAGGCAAGGAAAGACTTCTGATTTGTTCAAGAGAGGGAGCTATTCTCTAATGGAACTCTTGTCAAAATAGATTCTTATCCTCTTGATAGGATAGAGTTTATTTCTTGTGAGACTCCTAATCAGTGAGGATCATCTTTAGATAATCTTTTACAAGAAGAATCTTGGTTGAATTCTACTCCTGAACTGGCAGGTTCTTTCCAAGCAGGTAAACAGACTCGGCTTGGTGACCACTTAGACCTATTCCCTAATTGAGATAAGGCATGACTAAGTCTTTTCTGGATTTGGGGCGCCTCTAACCCGCCTAGATGACTTCTGTAAGTGCCTAGAAATATTTGATTCTTTTATTAGAAGTCCCTCCATAAGTGTTTGTGAAGATTCTTCTAGAAGTTCAACTATTAGAGTCTGCCTGGCTTTGGCGATTTGGATACCATGTGAAGTATTAGGAAGCATCTGGGGCACGTTTTAGGGTTTCCTCTTGAGCGCATGTTTTTAAGCGCTAACTAAAAATGTGGGTAGCTTTTTAAATTTCAAACGAGAGGTTGATAATGATCCATGTGTCACATAGGGAAGTAGCATTTTTCAACTTTCATTTTACCCCCATTTAAGTATTTTCCTTTCTCTCTCCATCACTTTTACTCTCTTCAAGCTTTCATTTTCTCCGAACTTCTCTTCGCTGGTGATATCTTCTTGTGGCTACTCTTGCTTCCTTGATTTTCTCCATCGATTATCACCATAAACGCTTCTTCTACTTCAATAATTAAGTCTCTTTCCCATTTAATCATGCTATTTGACTTTTGATTTTACTATAAATCATGAAGTTTTGTGACTGTTCATCGTAATTGTTCATCCTTTGGTTTGGTCTTTTTTTTCATCGCCATACGTTTCTACAAAAAGCTCTTGTGACTGTTTTATCTTTTGGCTTTAAATTTTGGCATGTTTTATTTTCCTATGTTGTTGTTGTTTTTTGCTAAAAATGCAAAAATATCAGCACATTTCTTAAAGGTTGATGCATCCTGCTATCCCTTCTTATTCTTGGCTATTGATAAGTTGATTTGATTTCATATTGTTGCCTAGTTGTTTTATTGTTAATTTGTTTTATATGCGCGTTGTTCGCGTTTTGCATGTTGATTTGAGTGATTTTTCCAAAAATTTTGTTCTTACATAAAACCTTTTATCTTTCACTGTTAAATCCAAATTACCAACTTAGATAATTTTAATGTTGTTTGTGTCACCTCAAACTAACTTTAGATGCTTTAGAATCTTTTCTAACCAACTAGTGTTTTAATAGGTAACAATGACCGATTCAAGGTCCACCACTAGTAGCCAATTGAGCAGCGATTTTGTTGAAATGAACTCGCGGTAGTATAAATCTTTAAACGTAGATTATACAGACTGTGTCTCTCCCCTTAGGCCCCCATTTGCTTGAAGATATGTTTGATATGCACTCTAACAATAACAGCATGACTAGTAGCCAAGCCGAATCAAGTTCAAAATCTTCTTCTGGATTTTCCTGGGCTAGGCTCGATGAAGAGATGGGTAGGACTCCTATAGTGCTGCCAAAATATACGGCTAAAGCTTCTCCCCAAATGACTAGGTAAAAAGGCCCTCAACTCACACAATGAAGAAGCACGTAGCCACTCGTCCAACTACGCTAGCTAAGGGGAAGGGGAAGACAAGGGAAATTGTAAATAAGGCACCCTGTGTGGATCTCATTCAGTCAATTTGAAGATGGGATGGATCCAGAAATTGAGATGGAGGTATTTCTCTAGCTTAAGGAGTGTGAGATTTAGCTTACCTCTAAGACCCATCGCATCACGCGTCCACCTAAGGGATATTTTGGAATCTATATAGACTAGATTTGGTCTAGTTTCATTTACCCGCTGCTTGAGAAAATAAGTAATGTATTAAGGGAATTTTGCCTCTATTTGGTTCAGCTTCACCCCAATGCTTGGATTGATCTAGTGGGGGCATTATCTCATCTGTCAAGGTCTGAACATGCCTTTTGACGTGGAATTCTTTAGGCGGGTGGTGTCATTGAGAAAGATGAGGATCTTTCTCACTTTGCTCATCAAGGTGACTTTTACCAATTTCGAACAAGGTGAAATCGGTGAATTACTTCAAGTAGTAGTTGATCACAAGGTTTTGACTATACTAATGTAGAGTGCTTATATTCGATGATGATGCCAAAAACCTTGTTCCCCACTTTTCTACTGATAAAATAAAAGTTCAAAATATGAACAGGTGTTGTCAATACCGCTTATCAAATAGAAAAATGGTGACCACTGTAAGTATACAGTTTCGAAGTAGTTTAAAAGATATCGATCTCACAGGGAAGGAAATCGGTTCTAAAGACCAACTAGAGTTTTAGAACAAAAGAAATAAGATAATTTGTAGGGTTTGGATGGTTTGGATGATAGACTGATGAATAGACAGATGCATGAACAGATTAGAGATGATGTAAATTATATAGATATTCCCTAAGAACAAGTTAAGTAGAGAAAACATGCAAAATCATCAGGAATATTTCGTACACTGAATAACTTCAACAAATACGATTCTAGATGTCCTAATATTCAATAATTCACCACAGAGAAACACATGAAATGACTTTTCTATATCTAGGGTAAATGAATTATGACACTTATAAGAACCTAGATAACAATATTACTATGCTTAGTACGCATCGCTCTCACATAGCTATATTTAGCAAGTTACCACTCCTAAAATGTTGGCTCACTAAACAATGTTATAATCACAGATCCAGTGATCATACACAATCTTGTTAACCCCAAAATCACTCTTAAGTTAACTCGAAAGTATATAACTTAATTAATATAAGAGACGCAAGATGAAATACTCATTATGACGCACACACATATCATAAACTTCGAAATGGAAAGTATAAGTAGAAAACAAAGTAAAGTTGTAAGGTATGTAAGTGAAAGCTAAAGTTGATCAAACTATATCCACTCTTTAATGGGAGTTATGAATTCCCGCAAATCCTACGTCTACTTTGAATTCGGTCTCAACTCGTACAGAACCTCAGCTAGGATGTTGTTCTTTATGAATATTGAACAAAAGATGTTGAAGAATGAAAAATTTTATTGATAAGTGCTTTGCAATTACACTCATACAACAAATGCTAGAATTTGTGTAGAAATATAGTGATCAAAATAGGAATCGAATCACTTATACATTTTTCTCGCTAAGACTTTGAACGTAGCGAAATCTAGATATTTTCACTCTCTATCATACATGCACACTACTATTCAATACCTACACTTATTGCCCACACCATACAACAAAAATGATTGGGTTTGAACCCTATTTATAGAGTATGAAGGGTTGCGTCTATCCAAAAGAAGAGTCACGTCCATTGGCAAAGGGTTACATCACTTCAATATGATTGGATGCAAAGATTCATCCTCATCCACAATGGAAAGGTACCTTTTTATGATTGGTTGACTTCTAAAAGTTGTCTTTTCATCTAGTAGTTAATGGCGGTTGATGGCACTTGATCGTTATTATTTAGTGGTTGGTAGTTAAAAAGAGATAACCAATAACCGTCACAAGTCGCAACCGTAAATCACATGTTGTGATCATGAATAATGATTTGTAACTTTCTGCTTATGAAGTGTAATAAGTCACGACCGCGAATGGATGCCATGATCGTGACATGTCTTTTTCTTCATGTTTCTTCTTTGCAACTTTGCCAATCTTTGACAGCTTCAAACCTAAGCCAAATCCTTGTATTCCACGTATCTTTTTGCACCTTTTTCACTCTTTTTACATAGAATTCCACTTTTGATCATTTTACTCCAAGATTCACCAAGTTTCTGCATTTTCATAAAAAATAACTACATACCATGTGAAATCTTTTATATAAAGTATAAAATGACTGTAAACCATATCGTTTTATGATTGAAAATATCATGATAATAAGTGTAATTATACACATATCACACCCCCACACTTAACTTTTTCCTTGTCCTCAAGGTAAACACAACGGAAGTGTATAAAATAGTAATCCAAGTTCGTACTTTGGCAGAAGACTATTGTAGTGAGTACCAAATTCCCATGTTGCATAAAATTCAAGTAAAAGTTCAAAATTTCTCACAAATTAGTAATGTCCAATTTATATAGTCTAGTTGCATTCCTTTGCTTTTAATGGAGGGTTAACCGATTTGCGTCTTCATATAAGTGTTAAATGCTTACTTGAATATTTCCTTCTCTTAAGCATAGTATAAAGTATAAAGGACAAAGGGAGCACGCTTTGAAAAGATTAATATCAATGTAGTTTTAGGTAACCAAGGATGATAAAACACTCTTAGTGGTTGCATTTTATGCTCCATACCACTCTCCCCTTTTTTTAGTGGTTGCATTTTATGCTCCATACCACTTTCTCTCCTTTTTTTCAATTAAAGCATATGTTTTTAACATACAGATTTGTACTTTGCACCCATTTTTCGTGCTATGCAAATTTTTCTTTTTTCACTCATTGAATGGTTGCAGTTTCTGCTCTGTACCATTCCTCAACTTTTGCATAACTCATTGGTTATCCTCTCTTTCTTTTGATTTTTCTCTCTTAATACCCTCATCATTTATTGATTACTTTCAAAGTATTACGGCTATAGTTTCCCAACACATTAAACACACTTAATACTTATAGGATGTATTCGAAAATAACATATAAAACTCATAGTAAGAACACTACTAGATATTACTCCACTTAAAACTTATCGGTATCATTAAACTAAAACTATATAACTTATACAAATTCATGTTGCCTTGAAATATATATTGAAACTTACTTGGAATGTTGCTTTTGAATGTTACTCACCACTCATCCTTGCTAAATACTAAATGTTGTGCCATAATCACTCACACTCCATCGTGTAGTCATACTCAAAACATTTTGTTCTAAATACGCTCTAACATCAAACTTGAAATACCTAACACTCAAAATAACCTTGGAAAAAATGTTAGTGTAGTATAGGTATGGATAATGTATAAACAACACTAAAATCAAGAAAAATTTTCAAATTCTTCAATTTCTTAATTTTATTTTTTTTTTTTTGGAGTTTTTTTACAATAGCCCCCTACACTTAAGAACAAAATGTCCTTATTGTGATAGACCTTATTAAAATTAAAAATTAAAAATCTAAATTAATCTAATCACACACATATAAAATAAAAGAAAAAGAAATTGAAACCGTTTTAATCTTCCAAGCATGAATCTAGAGGACTCGGTGAGATATCCAAATTCTTCATTCTGAAGTATGCATTCAACTTGCGGTTAAAAGAATTGTTGGATTTCATTAGTTGACGAACATCTTGCTGTATGGAGGCTATGTCTAGGCATGCTCGGTCGACATCTTTGACAAACTTTCCTCTCCAAGTATCGTGGGTACTTCTGGAGGCTTGTCTTAATTCATTACTTCCAATTTGAACCTCTTCAATGTCTTCATCGGGTTGGTTTTCTTGAGAAGTAGATCCATCTATTGGTCTTAGCTTCCTTACCCATACTCCATACGGTAGAAATGTAAATCTTCCTTCATCATCTTTGACCAATCCTGCTCTCTTCATATATACTCCTCCCATAAAGTTAAATTTCTCTCTTGGACTATATTGATATGGTAGTTGGTTCTTCGCACCTAAAATAATCCCGCAAATCTTATATGCACCTCCAACTCTAGCCTTTTTATGTGTAGTAAGACTAGTGATGGATTCCAAAATATACCTCGAAAAGTTTGGCCGTAAGTGCGATACCGTACACTCCAATATAACCAAGTCTTTCATTGTCACTTTAGTAGTTTCGTGTCGGAAGAAAAGACTTTGAGAAATGAACTTGTGAAGGTAGAGAAGGCTATTACTCCGAATGTTTTTATTGGATGAGTTTTTGACATCGTATCAATCCAATCCCGTTAACTCAATCTAAACATCTGTTAAATCATAATCTTCTTCTTCATCAATCTCTTCATAGGATTCTCCCAAATTAAACAACTTAATCAAATCCATTAAAGTAAACTTATACTCCTCCCCTCCATTCCTGAATTTCCTCTTCAAAAAGTTCCCATCTTCTGTAACAGTAACCAAAAACTCGAGGACCCATCCCTCGTTAAATGGAAATCGCATATTCACAAATTTCTCCAAGCGAAAAATACTCTTCTACTTCCACATGAATTCCAGCATCAATCGTAAAAGTAGGATCATAAAAAAGTTTACCTTAGAAATCAAAACTTTTGTCCTCAAGTATCTTTCAACTTCTTCTTCACTGTAAATTGGAAAAGGTCATCCATACTTGTTTTGTTGGTTGATAAATTTGTTCTTCCCTTTGATTGTTGCTGATTTCTTGGGAACCATTGAATTCAAGATTGAAAGAAGGATTTGTATTTGATTTTTGGAAAACAGAGAAAATATGTTTGCAAGAGATTGTATATGTGTAAAAGAATGATTGATTTGTGAAATTCAATTAGGAAAGTATATAT
>CATIWQ010304955.1:0-24946 GCA_949673415.1 Euphorbia schlechtendalii
ATAAGTTTAATAACTAATGGTTCCAAGAACTTGTTCGTGAGACTTGGCTACACACGTTTCGTAAGGCTTATCCTCAAATAATTGTGCCAAAAACTTGTTCATGAAAAATGTAGGTGTTGTCAATACCTCTTATCAAATAGAAAAATGATGATGACTGCAAGTATACAGTTGCGATGTAGTTTTAAAAGATATCGAACCCACAAGGAAGGAACCAGGTCTAAAGATAAATACGGGAAAGTTAAACTAAGAAAATAAAAATAGAATTGAGATTTTTGATAGGAAGATTAGAATGAAAAGTTGAGTAAATATAGATGTGATAGATGAGAGACTCTAAATACGTAGATTTTCACTACGAAAAAGTATAGCAGAGAAAACATGCAAGATCAACAAAGATGTTATGACGCACTAGACTAATCTAACAGACTCAGTTCAAAACACTCACATGTTCAATAATTCACCGCAGAGCAACACATGAAATGACTTTTCTAAACCTAGCGTAAACGAATTAAGACAATTATGAAAACCTGGACAACATCTATACTATTCTTAGTACGGGTCGCTCTCACATAGCCACATTTAGCAAGTTACCATTCCAAAAATGTTGGCTTACTAAACAACGTTATATCATAGATCCAATGATTATACACGATATTATTAATCCCAAAACTACTCTTAAAATTAATGCCAACGCATATAACTTGATTAACATAAAAGACTTAGCATGAAATACGCATTATGACACATAGACATATCATAAACTTCGAAATAGAAAGTATAAGTATAAAGGAAAGCAAAGTTTTAAGGTATGCAAGTGAAAGCTAAAGTTGATCAAACCGTATCAACTCTTTAATGGGAGTCGTCAATTCCTACAATTCCTGAGTCTACTTTGAATTCTGTCTCGGCTTGTACAGAACCTCCGCTAGGATGCTATTCTTTGCGAATATCGAACAAATGAATATTGAAGAATGAAAACTTTTATTGATAATTGATTTGCAAGTACACTTATACAACAATCGCTCGAGAATATAGAGAAATCTAGTAATAGAAACAAGGATTTGAATCACTTAAATATTTTCTCGCTAACACTGAAGAACATAGCGACTCTATCTACACACACTATATCTCTCTCTCACTTTTTACACTCTATGCCACACTAATCCACTGTACTTCTTGAATGCACAAAATTGAAGAGGATTGGAACCCTATTTATAGAGTTTGAAGGGTTACGTCTATCAAAACGAAGGGTTGTGTCCATTGGTGAAAGATTGCATCTCTTCATTATGATTGGTTGAGAAGTAATCCACAATGGATAAGCACCTATTCATAATTGGTTGACTTCTGATAGGCGTCTGTTCGTTGGTACTTGATGGCGGTTGATCATGCTTATCTGGCAGTTGTTAGTTAAAAAGATAATACCAGAAAACCGTCCATGTCACGATCGTGATATACATGTCGCGACCATGAATCTTTGATTGGCAATCTTCTGTTTCTGAAGTAAACAAGTCGCGATCGTGAATGATTGTCGCGACCATGAATTGAGTTTTACTCAGAATTCTTCTTGTAACTTCACCGATCTTCGACAGCTTTGATCCTAAGCCAAATCTTTGAGTTCCAAGCATCTTTTTGCACCTTTTTCACTCTTTTTTTTCATAGAATTCCACTTTAGTTCATTTTACTCCCAAGATTTACCTGGTATTTGCATTTGCATAAAAAACAACTACATACCACGTGAAATCTTTTATATGAAGTATAAAAATGACTAAAACAATAGATTTTATTTTATAAAATTAATGTGATAATAAGTGTAATTATACACTTATCACTCTCCCCTTTTTTTAGTGGTTGCATTTTATGCTCCATACCACTTTCTCACATTTTTTTCTTTTAAGCATATGTTTTTGAAGTATAGATTTGTACTTTGCACCCATTTTTCATGCTATGCTAATTTTCCTTTTTCTTTTTTTCACTAATTAAATTGTTGCAATTTCTACTCTGCACCTTTCCTTACCATTTGCATAACTCATTCGTTATCCTCTCTTTCTTTTGATTTTTCTCTCAATACCCTCATCCTTTATTGATCACTTGCAAAGTATTATAGCTAGAGTTTCCTTACACTTTAGACACATTCAATACTTATAGAACGTATTCGAGAATGGCATATAAAACTCATAGTAAGAAAACTACTAGATATTACTCCACTCAAAACTTATTGGTAGCATTAAACTAAAACTATATAACTTACACTAATTCATGTTGCATTGAAATACATTTTGAAACTTTCTTAGAATGTTGTTATTGAATATTACTCACCACTGATCCTTGCCAATTGCTAAATGTTGCGCCAATCTACTAAAGCGCTCACACTCTCAACGTGCGCTCATACGTGAAACAAAAATTTTGTTCGAAATATGCACCAACATTGAACTTGTAATACCTAACACTCACAATAACCTTGGAACATATGTTAGTATAGTATAGGTATGGATAAGGTATAAACAACACAAAATCAAAAAAATTTTCATTCTTCAAATTTTTAATTTTATTTAATTATTTCTGATTTTTTGGTATTATACAAACAAGTGCCCCCCCACACTTGAGAACACAATATCCTCATTGTGCGAGACTTAGCTAGAAATGAAAAAACCGAAACTAAACACACAAAAACAAATAAACAACAAACAAAAAAACAAAATAAAACAAACAATCTGTACAAATCCTAAACTTAAATGGAAAGCAGCTAATCATTCAAAGGGAATCGATTCGATCAACTGGTCAATCTTATAATTAGATTCCCGTAAATCTTGCTCAACGTCAAACATTATTGTATGAATTTCATCGATTTTCTTATGAATCAAAATTTTCTCTTCCATAAGTTCATTCAACTTATATTCCCCCGGAGGTTGGTTGCTTTATACTCTTCTTCCCTTGCCTTTTCCCTTTCTCTTCTTCTATCGGCATCCACTCCGGAATCTCATCTTCATCAGTAAAGACCTGAGTGGAATAAGGCATTCATCCAATTTATCCCAACAGATTAACCATCATACGACACCCATATTCTATTACTTCGGGATTTTGGGGGACAGACATGAGTGTCTCCATCATTATTCCCAAAATATCAATAGGCGTGCCATTCCAAATCACTTCCATTATAAACAATTCTTCAAGAATGACAATATCTAAAGTTGACTTACCAAACAATGCACTGCTTAAGTAAAAGTGCAAGGCAAGCAAAGGATCACGAAACCACCAACTATAGGTAGATAATTGTTTGAACTCAGTTTGGCCGGTCAGGCAGTTTCATGTTGGTAAAGGATTCCATCCAGGAGGTATCTTGTTATAGCAGTCCATTGGAAATCCCATATACTTGTTAAGCTCCTTCCTTGTCAACTTGTACTCCTTTCTTTGATGATAATAAACCAGGCAGTCCTTTTCATTGTTCTTCTATTCTAGCATTACTAACATCTCCATACAGTTCTCAATACTATTTCCTAGGCACATGTTCAAATACATGATGAAGTTCAGAACTCCGAGATAGTGCATCACTCTATCATATACCCCAAGACTAATGAAATTGTTCCTATTAATAGTGTAGGAACTCTTGAATTCAACATTCTTGAGCATCTCATAGTTTTCTCCTTCATCATGAGAGTAGATTGGAAATGATGCTTCATACCATTCTTGAAGGTTTGAGGGAAGAACCAGATTGGATTTCCTTGTTAGAACCATATTGAATTGAAAGAATTTGAATGAATAGAATGGTTTCAGATTTGGAAATAAATTGTTGATTGAGAAGATAAGAAATTCATATTTCCAGAAGTGAAAAGTGATGTACATTTGCACATCAATTTATAGAATTTGGAAGAATAACCGTCGAATAACTGCTAAACTGCTGCAGTTTTGGCACAAGTCATAATCGTGACTATTTTTCACGATCATGACTTTCAAGAATGGAGAAATAGAAATTTTTGTCTAGGAATTAACGAGCGCGATATGGATTTGCGAATGCAAATAGGAAAAATAGAAGAAAATCTTCTATTTTCTGAGAATTCAGATGTAATAATATTACGTATCACCTCCAAGATGATTATTTCATATTCTTTTTCACATCCAAGTTAGGATAGATAAATTATATAGTTCAAGAAAGAAATAAATAGATATAGTTAGAAAATGTACAGTATTCTTCCATTATTTGATCTTCAAAATGCACTTGCCTTCCCCAACAATTTTATCACCAGAACGCACTTGCCTTCCCCGGTAACAGTGCAAAAAACTTGTTCGACGCTTTTCTACTGATAATATAAAAGTTCTTAATATGAACAGGTGTTGTAAATACCTCTTAGCAAATCGAAAAATGCTTATAACTGTAAGTATACAGTTGCTGTGTAGTTTTAAAAGATATTGATCCCACATGGAAGGAATTCGGTTCTAAGGATCAACTAGAGTTACGAAACAAAGGAAAATAAAATAACTTAAGGGTTTTGAATTGTAGATTGATGACTGGACAGATGCATGAATAGATTAGAGAAGAAGCAAAGCATATAGATGTTCCCTAAGAACAAGTATAGTGGAGTAAAATACGCAAAATAATCAAGAATGTTTTATGCACTAGATAACTTCAACAAACTCGGTTCTAGACGCCCAAATATCTTATAATTCACCGCAGAGCAATACATGAAATGACTTTTCTAAATCTAGGGTAAACAAATTATGATACTTATAAAAACCTGGATAACAATAATACTATGCTTAGTACAGGTCGCTCTCACATAGCCATATTTAGCAAGTTACCACTCCAAAAATGTTGGTTCACTAAACAACATTATAATCACATATCCAATGATTATACACAATCTTGTTAACCTCGAAACTACTCTTAAAGTTAACTTGAAAGCATATAACTTCATTAATATAAACGCAAGATGAAATACTTGTTATGATACATAGACATATCATAAACTTCGAATTAGAAAGTATAAGTAGAAAACAAAGTAAAGTGGTAAGGTATGCAAGTGAAAGCTAAAGTTGATCAAACCGTATCCACTCTTTAATGGGAGTCGTCAATTCCCATAATTCCTGCATCTACTTTGAATTCAGTCTCAACTCATACAGAACCTCTCCGTTAAGATGCTATTCCCTGTGAATATTGAACAAATGAATGTTGAAGAATAAAAACTTTTATTTATAAGTACTTTGCAATTACACTCATACAACAATCGGTCAAATTTATAGAGAAATCTAGTGATTGAAACAAAAATCAAATCACTTGAACTTAGAAAAATATATATAACTTTCACTCTCTATCATGTATCATACTTTGTCGATTATCACCATACTACTTTACGAAATGGTTGATTTGAACCTCAATTTATAGAGTGTGAAAGGTTGCGTTTATCCAAACGAATAGTGATGTCCATTGGTGAAGGGTTGCATCATCTTCAATGTGATTGGATGCAAGATTTCATTCTTATCTTCAATGGATAGGCACCTTTTCATGCTTCATTATCTCCAAAAGGTGTCTCTTTGCCTGACAGTTGTTGGCGGTTGATCGTTCTCATCCAGCGGTTGGAAGTTGAGAAGAATTGATCAAACTTGTCACGATTCGCGAGCATGACATACATGTGATCATGAATGTAAGATTGTAACTTAATGCCTATGAAGGATGATAAGTTGTGATCGTGATAGATAATCACGAGTGTGATTTGTCCAATCACGAGTAAGAATCATGATCGTGACATGGTCGTGACTTATGCTTTTCTTCATGATTCTTCTTTGCAACTTTATCGATCTTTGAAAACTTTAATCCTAAGCCAATTCCTTGCATTCCATGCATCTTTTTGCACCTTTTTCTTTTTTTTTGCATAGAATTCAATCTTTGATCATTTCACTCCAAAGATTCACCTAGTTTCTGCACTTGCTTCAAAAACAACTACATACGATGTGAAATCTTTTATATGAAGTATAAAATGACTATAAAGCACATCATTTTATGAATAAAAATATCAAGATAATAAGTGCAATTGTACACTTATCAATCTTCTTCTTAGGTTCAATTAACAAGATGAAAGTTGAATGGCTCATTATCCTATTGAGCTAACCTCATGTCATTACTAGATTATAAACATCATCAAGAATGCTCTCAACTGTAGATTGCGATGAGTTCTAATCTCTCTTGTAGACTTTGATTTACAATAGGAGTGTTTGCACTGGGTTATTGAGGCTAAGCTTGATTTTCCTCTTCATTGAAGTTTATTGAAGGTCTCCCTCAACTTGACTCTTGTATTTGGTTAGGAAGCATAGAGAGCTGCATGCAGAGTTAATTTTTTGCTTTGATTACTCCTTCATCATTATTAGAGGGACGTCTACTTGCATTGTTAGTTTCATGAAAATCTACAAGCATTGACTCCTCTAAGAGACCAATTCTTTTGACATACATTCTATATGCACTGTTGTTAGTTGACTAACCCAAAAAGATGCCCTCATTAACTATATGATCAAAGTTACCTAGCAACTCCTTGGTTATCAAAATGAAACACCCAGAGCTAAAGGAACTTAGATGACCAATCTTAGTCTTGGCTCTCGCCAAAGCTCATAGGGGGTGTTTTCTCCAAAATTGGGTGAATTAAAACTCAATTAAGGATATAACAAGTTGTGTCAACAACTTCTTCCCAAAAGTACTTTGGTAGATTGTTATCACTCACCATGGATCAAGCCATTTCAACTATGGTTTCATTCTTACTTTCTACAACCCCATTTTGTTGAGGCGTATAAGGACCAGAAAAGTTATGGTCAATACCATGCGTTGAACATAATTCTTTGAAAAGGAAATTCTTGAGTTCACATCCATGATCACTTTGGATTCTATAAATTTTAATTCCTAGTTCATTCATTATCCGGTTATTGAGTTTGACAAAAGACTCAAATGTTTCATCTTTTCTACTCAGCAAGAATACCCATGTGAATCTCGTGAAGTTATCCACAACCACCAAGGAAAATCTTTTCCTGCCCATACTCATACATTGAATAGGGATAAAAAGGTCTAGGTGTAGGATCTCTAAGGATCTATTAGTTACTACGTTGTTAATTGATCTAAATGACTTTCTAGCCTACTTACCAAATTAAAAAGATGAGCAAAGCCTATCATTCTCGAAGCTGATAGTGGTAAAAACACAACTAATTGCTTTTTGGCCAATTTTGAAAAAATGTTCATATTTATATGACCCAACTTTATGTGCTAAAGCTATGAATTATCCTCCTTAGATAAGTAATAAACGTTAATGGAGCTAGGGGATAAATCAATCATACGCATTATTAGTTTTAGGATTAAAGAGTATATTAGAATCAATCTTATAGTCAATAAATGAATAACTTACTTAGTCGAACATAACTATTCTACCTTTATCACAAAGCTAAGCTACGCTAAGCAAGTTGAACTTCACTCCTTTGAATAGAAATACCTCTTCGGTTGAAAGAGAAACACCAACTATGACCTTTCTCAATAATCTTATCTTATTTGTTATCTTCGGAGCTGACACTCCCATTTCTTTTACGCTTAAATGAGATGCTCCTATTGTATTCCTTGAGCACTCTCTATCCGAATACCACATTTCAATGTCATCAATGGATCTCATGCTCACCGGTAAAACAATTACATTTTCTTAGGTACCCATGCTTTTGAGCAAGGTCCTCATTTTCAGCATTGCTTAAATTACTCCAATCACACTCATTGTAAAAACCATTTTTATACCTGCATAAGATAGTTATATGTCTAGCCTTCACTGAAAAGCCACATGCTAGTTATGGTTTAGGCCGGCTCGCTTTCCTCTTTAGAGTTGTGAGTTTGGTTACTCGGAGTTAGACTGTTGGCTGGAGGAGGACCCCATTCTTTCTTCAAAGTTGCTAGGTTAACAATCAACTCATCTAATTGCTTAGTGAGCTTGCTCTTATGCCCCTTATGATACTCATCTTTTTTTGAAGAAAGAAAATATCAAGGGATAAGGAAGCAATAGTGTCTTCCAGATCCTGACTTATCCTCATTAGCTCCTTGATGTTCTTTATTGACTTATTGATTAGCTTCATAACATCGTAGAGTACTTGGGGGAACTCTTGTATTGACAAAGGGATTTCAGAATGTACCTCAGCTTGGGTGTTTTACCTTTGTTCTTCTCAGCATTTGAGTCAGCAATGGAATGGTTGCTACTTGAGGCTGATACTAAGCTCTCATCCTTATCTCCATCAATCACCATCAAGTAGAGGTTAGCAGAATCATTTATTTTTTCATCAAATGATGAAGATTCTTTAGAGTTGCTCCATGTGGCAACTTGTTGGTCCGAGATAGCTTAAATAACTGAGAAAAGGAGGGTGAATGAAGTTACTTGATTTTTTAAAGATTTATAAAATTCTTTCCAATATTAGTTTTTATATGCGTGCTCGATACCTTTATGCTATGCGCTTATCTAAAAAACATAAACTATTCAGCTTTGCTGGACTAGTTTATCATAAATCTATGCTGAGAACTATACTCAGTTTGGATTGGTTTTTAGAGAAAAACATAGAAAACAAAGGGAATGATTAATGAGCAAAGACACTATAAAGATAGTGATAAAGGATTAGAAAGTCAAAACCTAAGATTTTATCTGGTTCAGCCCCGAGCCTACCTCCAATCCCCGGATTCCTTTCTGAGCTTTAATCCACTAGTATTTCTTTCCTTCCTTAGGAAAAGAAGCCTTTACAATGGGTAGATGCGATTATGGAAGTATCTTCCTTTCTGACTACCACTAAAATACAATTTGCGTACCCTTCCTAAACTATCACTCATTATTAAATTGAAAGTTTGTGCATGAAGGATTTTAACTTATAAAAGCATTGAATCCTTTTACAATGTTAAATATGGATTTCTCTCTATTACAAATAGATGGAGCGATTTCTGTTTGCTTAAGAATGCTTGCATTGGAATTTTTGAATGGTGGAAATATTATGACAGTATTTCAGCTCTTAAGAAATTCGAGGTGATTCCTTAGGTTTGAACATCTGCTTCAAACTTCTATTTACACTTGAAGGTCTTGGAAGAAGCCATTGCTAACTTTTCATCCTTAATTGATCTTCAATTCCTCTTCTCGTCAAATCTTTTAAATTTTTCCGTTTAAAATAAATTCCAGGATGTTTAGAGACAGAGAATTCAAATGTTGAAGCATGAGATTAATTCGTTAATCTTGATGTGTAAAAAACTCGTATACTTCAAGCAATTCCATTCTGATAGAGAGGCGCATGAGATGCAATGTGGAAGCTTGTGATTTGTCTGATTGCTGAAATTGCAGAGTAATGCGGAGATAGTGAAAAATGATTCATGTCAGACTTTTATGTTGGATGCTAGAGAGGAATCTCCAACATTCCATACTAACACCTTTTCATTGTGAGGACCACTTGAATATCTTCTTTAATTTCAATGCTTTTCTCCTAAAAGCATCAAATGAATATTTTATCTATCACAAATAGATGTAAAACCATGTGTCATTATATTCACTAAGTGCTAAAAGAACTTAGCTTTTAATAAATAAAAGCTACTCAGCTTCGCTGAGATCGTATAAACTATGTAATACTCAGTCTCTCTTAGCTTTTCTTACTCTAAGAAACAACTTAATTAATACTCAATAAACTAAGCCATTTTTCCTTAAACAAACTCAAGTAAACTTGTTTAATTAAGAGTCTACTTAGTACTCAATTAGATTTACTATCCTAGACAGTTTCTTATTTCCAAAATGTTTTAAGTATTATGTAGTACTATTAACTTAGGTTCAACAATCTCCCCCACTTTTTAACAGATAACAAATAAGGTAGTAGAAGAGACTAATTGAAAAAATAGTTTATAGATATATAGATACTTGATAGATGATGTAAGACTCCTCCATGCTGAGTGAACTCCTAACTCCGTGTGGACTCCCCCACATTGAGTGGATTCTCTTCAATCAGCATGACTCCCCATAATTAGAGGAATTTCTTTAAAACTTGGGACTTTATCTTACTTCAGCTTCTCCATGAGGTTGGTCTTAGTTAATTCATGCAATAGTTTATAGCAGAAATAGCAACACATAATTTAGCAGATTTAAAAAGTTAAAAAGCTCTTAACTTTATTGAATAAACTTGTACTTTTTCATTAATAAGATAACTTAGTCAATACACAAAAAGTGTCCTATACCAAGTGATTACAGAGAAGCACTATTACAAGTCTAATTCTAATAAAAAATTATCTACGGTATGTGACTGATGAGAACAAGATGATCCGCTACCTTTAGGATAGCTTGAATGACATTGTTAACTTTGTTGTTGTTGTTGCTGATATTGTTGATGTTGTTATGGTTGAGGATGCAAAGGCTTTTGCGTAAGTGAAGCTTTATATTGTTGTGTTATCTTTTGAGCATCTTCTACTGCTTTCTCCTCCTTTGTTATCTCTCCCTTAACCATTTGTTCAAGGAATATATTAAAGGAGTCAAAAGTAGAGTGAAAGTCCTCTTGCCTCCCTGTGATGGCTGGTGAGATCTCTTGCTTCAGTAGCTTCTTTCCCTTCAACAAAAGGATGTCTTGACCATCAAGCTCTTACAGAAGTAGATGATGACACCAGGTGAGATCAATTTGGTCGAAACCATGGTATGCAAACTATTGAAAGCATTGGAGGAGACTTTTTAAACCTGATGCAGATAAGGTTATCTTGAGCTTTGCTTCTATGTCTATGATCCTTGGGCACATGGTGTTGACTATTTACACTGTGAACTCAATTTCCCTTGCATCATACATCTTAGTGGTTATCAATTGATCCACATTTGTTTGAATGGTGTGAAGATGATCCTTAAGAGCGTTGAGCTTCTTGTGCATTGAGGGACCTTTTTCGAGGGTCTAAGGACTCAGTTGGCTTAGGATACAACTTACCCATTACATCAGGAGGGCCTTATGCACTTTCCTCACTAAATCATCAGTGTTGTCATTGATGGCCTTGAGCTTTTCTCCAAATGCATCAAGGTTTAGTGCAGGCTTGTCCATCTTCTTAGTAGCATTGTCAACTATCGTTATGACTCTATCAACTTTCTTATCATAACGGACCTTAAGCTTGGACATGTTCTCGATCAATTTTCACATGTTGTATGAGAGATCTTTATTTACATCCAAGTGCTTGGATGGCTCATTGATTTTGTTGTCCGTGCTTATCTTGATCTTGGATTGCTCCTTGCTAAACTTATGAAACTGTGTAGTTTGAGCTGCCAAAGTGGCATTCAATCTACTCAGCTATTCCGCAATAATGTCTATACTAATCTTCATATTTCCTATCAATGCGTTGGCAATGGAAGTAGAAGTGGGGATAGAAGAAACAACTACTTTGAGCTGAGCTGCAAACTCAGTCAGTTTAGTTAGGATTAACGCCATCTTATCCAACAAGCTTTTAGAGCTTTCCTTTGCAAGATGATATCTGGTTGTGTATAAGCTCCCTCAAATCATCTCAAATTCTTCAAAATAAACTGATTCGAAGGGTATGTTGGAGTTTTCATCAAACTCAGGAAGCTTTGTTTTGGAATTAGTGGATAAATTCATTAATTCTTATGCAAGTAGCACCCGACTTACTTCACCATCCAACTAAACATCAATTTGGAGAGTTGGGAATTTTTTTCTAGCCAACTCATGTATTTAAGCCAAGATGGTTGTGCTTCTTGTTTGTGCTTCTTGTCGCATAGGAATTTTTTTCTAGCCAACTCATCCTTAGCATCTTCAAGTTTGTGCTTCTTGTCGCATAGGCTTTCTCCTTGCTCTCTAGCATCTTCTTCTTCTTCCCCCATTTGCTTCGCCTCAACTTCCTTCTAAGTATAAGCCTTTAATTTCATAATTTTTCTAGGCCTGGCTTGAGGGTAGGCATGTGTCTTTCCTACCCTTTCTTTTGCTAGGCTGGCTCTCACCCTCTGAGTCGCAACTTTGGCTTTTGGTGAGGTGGGAGCATAAGCAATTAAGATTTTCTCGAATTGAGAAGATAGAGGAACATCATCTGTCATTCCCTCGCTTGAGCCTTCAAAGTCCACCACAAATGCATCCTCATCCTGCTTGGACACATATGTGGAGAACAAGGTTGGTTCCACCTTCTCTTTCTTCATCTTGACATCTTGTGCCTTGGTGTAGCAAGTGTGGATTTGTATGTTCTTTAGCTTGTTGAAGTGGTTGAAGTCTAAACACTTCTTCAATGAAACCACCATCTCTCCAGGTCCATCTATGAAGGATTAAATATCCATCCTCACAACCTTCATGAGGGTAGTAATCAAATACCTATAGTGGTAGACGGTAGTAACATTGGTCAGGTGATGATGAATCAACACCGGCCAATTTATTTTCTTATCCTCTACCATATGATAGACTAGGCACCTCTCGAAGTATGTGCAATAGGTTAGTGACTCTATCTTAGTTAGAATCATCTTTACCAACAACTCATGGCAAGCTCTTGCCTCTTATCTCATCCTTGATGTAGCTATTTCTCAAGATCCATAGCCTGTAGGGATTTCCCAATCTTTAAGGGGAACACTTTGCTCTTCATCTCTAGTTCTCCTCAGCTTGGTCAATTTCAAGAGCATGTTGGGAAGATGGCTCACTAACTTCATGCAAATCAGGTAGACATTGTTGATCTCCACCATCTACACATCGTTATAGCCTTGTGGAGTAGAGATTGTCATAGAAGCTCTTGATCAATTCCTTGATGGTTGGAAAATCCATAAATAGAAATTAACTCAGATTTTATTACTTGATGACTCTATTCATGAACTTGTTCTTCAGCATCCCTTCATAAAAGATTTCGAACATAGGGCCAAAGTCCTAATATACGGGCTAATCAATTTTGGTGAAGATAGTTCCATGGTGAAAGACCACTTTCTCAGTAGTGCAATTTATAGGCACAATCATGGTTTTCTTAGACATGCCTTGAAATATGAGAGTTTTTCTTGTATTCACCATTTGCAGGTTGAGAGAATTGAAAGATGAGAGAATTAGGGTTCTTTACAAAAATGCTTGAGAGTTCAAAATTTCAGGTAACCTTCTCTCTCCAGCATACTGCTCTACTTTTATTGGCTCTTTAACTTGCAGATGATACCTGATGCTCTCACAAAATAAGATAAAAAATGAGATTAACAAAGATTTAATCAACATAGAAAAACGATGAGTTATAAAGTTAGACGATTCTAATTCAAAGAGTCCTTTGGAAAAAGTATCTTTTGAAATTTTAGCAGCGAAACTGAATCACACATCGGTACTATAAAAAGTTAACGGTGTTAAATACTTGTTACCTCGTTCGGTTGAGTAGAGACTTGATTTTCAACACTTAGCTAATTTCTTTATTATTTCTTCACATGGGGATCGCCATTCCAATTAGCTACCTGAGAACATTGAATTGCTCCTTTCCTAATGGTTTGGTGAATATGTCAACTCATTATTCTTCTAAAAGAACATACTACAATTTGACGTATCCTCTTAGCACATGATCCCTTATGAAGTGATGTCTTATATTAACATGTTTCACCCTACCACATCGAACTGGATTATTGGATATGTCAATTATGCTCATGTTATCACACATAACTTTGACGCATTTTGACTTCATACCATAATCCTCTAGTTGTTGCTTAATCCATAGCAGTTGTGCTACACAACTTCCTATCACCATGTACTCAGATTCAAGTGTACTCAGTGCAACATAAGTTTGCTTTTGACGTACCATGAGACAAGGCACTCTCTAAGAAAATGGCATCCATTTGTGGTGTTTTTCCTGTCAAGATTATTTCTTCCATAGTCAGCATCTATGAATCCTTTAAGAGTGAAATCTGAGCTATTAAGATACCACAAACTGGCATCAATAGAACCTTGCAAGTGCCAGAGAATTCTCTTAACAATTTCTAAGTGAGATTCTCTAGGGTCAGCTTGATAGCGTGTGTAATAGCACACTCAATATTGAATATCAAGCATACTAGCAGTTAAGTAAAGGAGTGAGGGAATAATACCTCTGTATCACTTTTTGTTAACAGGCTTACAAAGCTTCATCCTTGCTCAAAATTGTATCAGTGGGATGGGAGTGGACATTGGCTTTGAATGCTTTATATCAAACTTTTTCAGGACTTCTTTGGCATACTTTGCTTGGGTGATGAAGATTTCATCTTCACTTTTCTTGATTTGTAGTCCAATGAAAAAGTTGAGTTCTCCCATCATTGAGATTTGAAATTCACTCTTCATTTTCTTGCTAAACTCCTTGCACAGCTTCTCATCTGTTGCTCCAAAAATGATGTCATCCACATAGATTTGGACAAGCAACACATCTTCTTTCTTTCACCGAATAAATAGAGTCATATCTCTGCTTTACCTCTTTCATAGACTTTGCTGATAAAGAAATTGGTCAACTTCTCATACCAAGCTCTAGGAGCTTACTTCAATTCGTAGAGAGCTTTCTTCAGTTTGAAGACATGCTCAGGATTCTTTGGATATTCAAAGCTTGGAGGCTGGCGCACATACTTCCTCTTGAATGAAGCCATCTGGGAACACGTTTTTGACATCCATTTGAAACAATTTGATTCTCATATGAGATGTGAATGTACATAAAATTCTGATAGCTTCAAGATGAACTATAAGAGCATAGGTCTCATCATAATTTATGCCTTCTTCCTGATTGTAGCCTTGAGCAACAAGCTTGGCCTTGAATCTGACAACAATGCCATCTTCATCAAGCTTGTTCTTGAAAACCAATTTGGTGTTGATGATTGATTTTCCTTTGGGCTTTAGAACTAGATCTCAAATATCATTGCATTTGAACTAATCTAATTTCTCTTGCATCACTATCATCCAATAATCATCTCATTTTGCATCTTCGAACATTTGGGTTCAATCATTGATATGAAAGGTGGATGGCTCATCATTCTAAGCTCACCTTGCATCATTACTGGATTATGAACATCATCAACAATGCTTTCCAGTGGGTGATTGCAATGAGTTATAATCTTACTTGGAATCCTTGGATCTACAAAGGGAGTCTTTGCACTGAGTTGTTGAGGCTACAGATGATCTTTTGCTTCGTTGAAGTTGATTAAAAGATGTTAGTCAGCTTTAACTTCCTCGGCTTTTACTCTTGTGCTAGGTTGGGAAGAATAGAAAGCGGCATGCTAAGTCGATTTTCTTATGTGTTTACTCCTTCATCTTCATCATATGGTCATCTATCTGCATTATTAGTGTCATCGAAATCTACATGCATAGACTCCTCTAATAAGCTGGTCCTCTTGACATATATTATATATGCCCTGTTGTTAGTCGAGTAACATAGAAAGACACCTTTATCAGCTTATGGAGAAAACTTTCCTAGCTGCTCCTTGGTGTTTAGAATGAAGCACCTACAACCAAATGGTCTAAGATGACCAATCTTAGGCTTACGCCCTCGCTAAAGCTCATGGGTGTTTTATAAAGAATTGTGAGAATAAAACGCAATTCAAGATATAAGAGGATGTGTTAATAGCTTCTCCCCAGAAGTACTTTGGTAGATTGTTATCACTCAGCATGGATCGGGCAATTTGAAATACGGTTTTGTTCTTCCTCTCTACAACCCCATTTTGTTGATGAGTATAAGGAGTAGAGAAGTTATGGTCAATACCATGCGCTGAATAAAATTCTTCAACATGAAAGTTCTCAAATTCACATCCATGATCACTTAGAGTTCTATTGATTTTTGTTCCTAATTCATTCATAATCTGACTAGCGAGTGTGATAAAAGACTCAAAGGTTTCATCTTTGCTACTCAACAAGACTACCCAAGTGAATCTTATGAAGTCATCCTCAACCACCAATGAGAATCTTTTTCCACTATAGGTTAAACAAAAATAATTAGATCTAAGATGTGAAGCTCCAACGGTGTTTTAGATACTATGTTGCTTATAGACCTAAATTACTTTTTAACTTGCTTACCAAGCTGGCAAGCTGAGCAAAGTCTATCTTTCTCAAAGTTGATACTAGTAAACCCAAAACTAATTGCTTTTTAGCTTATTTTGACAGAATGTTCATATCTATATGACCCAAACTTCTATGCCAAAGCCATGAATTATCCTCCTTAGATATGAGACAAACATTAGTGGATCCTAGGGATAAATCAATCATATACACATTATTAATTCTAGGAGCAAAGAGTAAAGTTGAGTCATTCTTAAAGTTAATAACTCAACAACTTGTTGAGTCAAATGTAACCTTTCTACCTTTGTCACAAAGCTGGGCTATGCTTAGCAAGTTGAACTCAAGTCCTATAACCAGAGACACTTCTTCAATTGAAGGAGAAACACTGATAGTGCCACAGCAAACAATCTTCCCTTTTTGGTTATCTCCGAAACTAACACTTCCATTTCTTTTACACTCCAATGAGATGAACTGGATTTCATCTCCCATCATATGCCTAGAAGGCAGAATTTCAAAACATAAAATTACCCTAAGGGATCTACTAAGCATGCCATGATTGATATAACCTAAGTTGAAACGTTCCATAGATGTTCATAGATTTATAAAACTTATTAAAAGAAACCTAGCATCTAATTTAAGAGCATTACCAGTTAATGTGTGCCTTCCTTTGGTGCGGTGCTCCCTTAGAACCAACAACACTTCATTAGCACTAGCCTCCAAATAAGGATAGCTACTATGATTGATCCACACGGATCTTGATCGACCAAAACCTCCTGCTTGAGGCAGAACTCATTGGTACATAATAGATGCTAGACCACTTGAAGACCAACCTAAAAATATAGCATAGAAAGTTCTCTTCAAAATATGATTAAGCCTTCAAAAGAATTCTTACGATGATGGAGGATCTCATAAAAAACTCGCAAAGAAAAGATGTAAAAACACAGAAGGAAGGCTAAGCTGAAGTGATTTTAAAAGGAGGGTGTGGAGAGCAAAAAGTAACCCTCATTTAGCAATGTGAGATGGGAATATTCCCATCCCATACAGTTTGCCGAGAGGAGGTCCAGCTCTCCATGGGTCAACCTGCGTGCACTGCTCGCATATGCAGGCTGTGCGGTTGCCACAAGGCAATCCCTAATGAGCTTGCCTTATCCCGTAAGCCTAGCTTGCGGGCTACTGTTAGGCTTGCCACAAGGCCTACACAAGCCCTGCCCAGCAGTGCTTGCTGGCCCATGAGCTAGCACATGCTAGTGGCGAGCGAGCAAAAATGCTCATGGGGTAGCTTCGCAGGCCACAACCCGGGAACATCCCGTGTTCGTAAGACCCACTACAACTGGCCCACAATGCCATATGTATTAAGATTTCTCATCATCTAACTTTGATTTCTTTACAATTTTCATATTCAAAATTTAAGTTTTAGTATGTAGAACATCAAGCATAAATAACATTAGTGCGTTGAATTTGGCAATTATTATTGGAAAATAAAATCTCAAATCAATCTGTTGCTAAACGCGCAACATAAATAATATTCTTAGTGACAGCAAGAATATTATAGTAACTTTTCAAAACTAAAACAAAGCCACTAGGAAAATGAAGGCTATATGTCCCTAAAGCTGTTGCAGCAACCCGCGCTTCATTTCCAACTCTTAGGTTCATTTCCCTCTTTTCAAGCCTCCAACTATTCCATAACCCCTTCATAGTACTCCAGATATGAGTACCACAACTAGTATCCAATACCCATGTAGACTCATAAAGAACTGTAGAGAAACTCTCTAATATGAACATACCTCTAGAAATTCAAGCCACAAACTTCATCATTATCCGATGAGCTCGTTCGTAGTGAAATATTTTCCCTCTTCAACTCTAACCACTTCATGATCTTTCTCTTGACTGTTAAACCTCTAAGTTTCTTCAATTTAATGTCATCAACATTCACTTGGTCCTTCAGTTTATTTCTAAACTCAATATCATAAATCTTGAGCAAGTCCATAAGTTGGGTCAAGGTACAGTTTGGAGAACACTCCTTAAGCTTCTTCTTAAAAGAATCATATTTATTTGGTAATCCCTTCAATACCTTTATCTCAAAGACTGCTCACTATACTCAACTCCCAACTCTCTTAGTTTCTTAGAATTGTCATATATGTATATAACCAACTCCACTGTCGAGGTGTCTCCCTGCAACTTACTGTGGAATAGTCTATCTTCCTGATCTTCCAACTATTTAAGACAATGAATCATGGTTGCGAGATCCAACCCTTTGTACACATGTGTGTACTTTGAGAGTATGTTGTCTAACCTAAGTTTTCCAGTAAACTCACAGTTTCCCTTATATTTCTCATAATCATTCATCTCACATACAAAAGCATTCTTGTCGAGGTTTTTGGGACTTGGATCAGTCATAACATAATCTAGTTAGTAGTTCTGGAGAACTTGCCTAATAGTCTCAAACCACTCATTGAAGTTTAAACATCATACTTTATGTTAACAATAGAACCGATATCAATATGAGTATTTTCATTAGTGATCATATTCAACCAAGATATAAGATAGAAATTGTTCAGACATTAGTATATGTACATGCATTTAATACAAAGTCTTTAATTAAACACGTATTTCCTACTATTTTTATCGACATTCAAATAGCCCCTTCTATTGAATTCAAGAAATTTGGTCCAACCAATTTTCCTTAGTAGGTAGCATCCATAGCCATTCATCATGACCCCCGCTATAGCAGGTCAAGCCATAACAACACAACAATGGTTTGAACCCGTTCATTCCATGTAATTGCTAATCCATTGGAGTTCTCTTTCTTGTGATGTACGTACCTAATTGTACGAATCCTCAAATATGTCTCCAAAATGGCATTAGCTCCATTGATATGGATAACTAACCCATTTTGGTTAAGGCATTAACCCAATCTAGTCTCATGACCAAACACATGTTAAGGGAAAGCATGTTATACCTGTCCTTACATCTATTAATAAGGTTCGTATAATGACTTATGACAGGAAGACTATTTACAGCCTTAATATTGTTGTAGGGATTTTTATTAGTACAAGTGGTTTCACCCTAGTATTGGTCTTATACGATGGATATGATTATGATAATAATAATTTTACGGGCTATTTGGAATTATTAATCTAAGGAAACATGCTCAAAACTGGTAAATGATAATCTTTCCATTATGCTAAGACTCCACATAGCATACAAAACAAACAAGGTCCATGTTTAAGTTCTTGCACCTATGTCAATAAGTTTTAATTTAACAACTTAGACCATCGCTGTAAAACCATATGTGGAATCCAATTCTCATACTAGAAATCAACTAAGTCATAAAAGTCCCTTAGGTACACTTGAACATAATATTGATGGATATTCCCTTGAAGTAAATGAGTAGCCAAGTCCCTTAGGCCATACAACTTCATTAGCAGCTTCTGAAGCAGCTATGTACTCAGATTCTATGGTTGAATAAACAGTCGTATCTTGTTTGAAACTCTTCTAAACAACTGCCCCTCCATTAAACATAAACACATAACCTGACTGGGACTTATAATCATCCTTGTCAGATTAAAAACTCGTGTAGGTGTGTCACTTTATATTGAGATCACCTTCACCATATACTAAAAACATATCCTTAGTCTTGCGTAAGTGCTTGAGGATATTTTTAACCGCCATCCAGTGCTTCTCACCTGGGTCAGATTGAAATCTGCTTGTGAATCTCAATGCATGTGAGATGTTAAGTCGAGTGCATACCATAGTATACATGATGGACCCTTCCGCTGAGGCATAGGGTTTCCATTCATGCGTAGTCTCTCTTCTTGTATTCTCGAACACTCAGATTTAAAAGGTTAATCCCGTGAGACATTGGAAGATAACCCTTTCTTGATTGCTCAAGGTTAAATCTAGTCAAAACCTTGTGTATTTATGTACTTTTTGAAAGACCTAGTAGCCTTTTGGGCCTATCTCGACAAATCTTAATACCAAGTTTAAAAGCTGCTTTTCCAAGGTCTTTCATGGAGAACTTCTTTGACAACCATGTCTTAAATGAAGAAAAGGAATATTGTTTCCTATTAATAATATGTCATCAACATGTAATACGAAGAAAATGATTGCACTCCCACTAGCCTTCTTATATACAAGGGGCTCATTAGCGTTTGATACAAAACCGATTTCTCGGAGTGTCTCATTGAACCTAATATTCTAACTCCTCGATGATTGCTTAAGTTCGTAAATGGACTTCTACAACTTGCATACCTTAGAGCCATCCTTAAATGTGAAACCCTCGGGTTGTGTCATCAACACATCCCTATCTAAATTCTCGTTAAGGAATGCAGTCTTCACATTCATCTGCCAAATCTCATAATTGTAATGAGCGGCGATGGCAAGGAGTATCTTGAGAGACCTCAGCATAGCCACCGGTGAAAAGGTTTCATCATAGTCAATGACTTCTTTTTTACTGTACCCTTTTGCAACAAGCCTTGCTTTATAGTTAACTATGTTACCGTCCATGTCTGTTTTCTTCGTTAAAAACGCACATGCATCCTATGGGCTTAATCCGATATGGAGCATTAATCAAGTTTTAGACTTGATTTTCGTACATGGAATCCATCTCCGATCTCATGGCTGAAAACCATTTATTAGATTTTGAGCCTTCCATTTCTTCCTTGTAAGTCTTGGGCTCATCATCTTCCATAAGGAAGAGATTTTTATCATTAGTGATGAAAACCCCGTATTGCTCAGGAGTGATTGGAGCCTAACCTGACCTAAGTAATGTCGGTGTTATAATAGGTTGTTCCATGCTTTGACTATCTTGTGTAACAAGTGTAGGTATAATCAGTTTTCTATATATTTGATCTACTTGAGTGCCTAACTCAAGAATGCTCCCACTAGCTTTCGTAGGTAAATGCTCCTTCTCGAGGAATTGAGCATTTCTAGAAATAAGGACTTTCTGTTCCTTGGGATCATAAAAGGTATACCCTATAGTCTCCTTAGAGTAACCTACAAATAAACATCTATCAGACTTAGCACCCAGCTTATCTGAACTTGTCATTTTAACATATGTAGGACATCCCCAAACTCTCAGGTGAGAAAGAGTGGGTTTCTTACCATACTATAACTCGTATGGAGTTTGACCAACTAATTTAGAGGGCACTCTATTTAGAATATAAACTGCTCTCTCAAGTGCATAACTCCAAAAGGATCTGCTGAGTTTTACTAGGCTCATCATGGATCAAACCATATCTAGTAGGGTTCGATTCCTCCTTCCTGAAACTCCATTATGTTGGGTTTCATAAGGAGGTGTCCACTAGGATAAATTCCAGTATCCCTTAGATAATTCTTAAACTCCTAGCTTAAGTATTCACCGCCTCGATCAGATCATAGGGTCTTGATACTTTTCCCAAGTTGTTTTTCTACTTCAGTTTTGAATTCTTTAAAAGCATCAAAATTTTCAGACTTATGCCTTATAAGAAACAAATAACCATATCGCGAGTAATCGTCAATAAAGGTTATGAAGTAGACAAATCCCGCATGTGTCTTAACACTCATTGGACCACATACATCGGAATGTATTATTTCCAAAATACTAGTAGCACGCTGACCCTTTCCTTTAAAATGTTTCTTAGTCATCTTCCCTTTTAAATGATTTCGCACACACCATGGTAAACCCATTCCATTGGGCCTAAGTCTCCACATTTGTGTAACTTAGTTAAGCGAGTCTCATTTATGTGGCCTAGAAGACAATGCTATAAGTATGAAGATTTCTCATTATCTAATTTCAATTTCTTAATAATGATCATATTTAGAATTTCAATTTTAGTATTTAGAACATATATGTCATCCAAAGATATTCCACAAGCATAAAGAATATTGTTACGCTAAAGTGCAACAAAAATAATATTCTTAGTGACAGTAGGAATATAATAGCAATTGTTCAAAACTAAAACTATGGCACTAGGCAAACGAATGCTATATTTCCATACAACTATTGCCGCAACCCGTGCGCCATTTCCAACTCTTACGTCCATTTCCCTCTTTGCAAGCCTCCTACTATTCTGCAATACCTGCATAGTAGTACAGATATGAGTACCACAACCAATATTTAATACCCAAGTAGACTCATAGGGAACTTGTAGAGAAACTCTCTATCATGAACATACCTGAAGTAGATACCTGACTTGGCATCTTCTTCACTTGTTCAGAAATCTGAATCTTGCAATCCTTCTTCCAATGGTCGACCTTGCCACATCAAAAGCAGACATTTGCAGTTCCTTTAATTTTATTCTTCTTTTTGATTTTCTTCTTGGCACTCAGACCCTTTCCAATATGGGACCCACCCTTAGAAGGCTTCATTTTCTCAACCAAAGGTAAAGCCTTGGGATCCTTTCGAATCTTAGGCTCTACTGTTTTCAGCATGTTGACCAACTTGGGTAGCGTCGCATCAATCTTGTTCATGTAATAATTAATCAGAAATTATTAGTAAATACCAGTTAATGAAGCAAGAATTAGATCCACACATAATTCGTGATCCATCACAAAACCCAATCGGGTCAACTTCCTTATATAACTCAATAGTTTAAGAGCATGCTGCGATGATTAAGTGCCAGCCTACATCTTCATTCCGAACAAGAGTTTTGAAGTATCATATCTCTTAGATCTGGCCTTCTCTGAAAAGAGCTCGCGAAGATGGAGAATCATGGTGTCAAGATCCATGCTCTCATGTTATTTCTAAAGCTCCGAATTCATTATGGCTAGCATTATACATGCTGCTATTTCATGATCCTTTCTATGCTTCTCCCATGCGTCATGTTCATTAGCATTGGTCTCAGCATAAGGCTCTTCATGGAGGGGCTCATCTAAAATATAAGTTATCCTTTCAGATCTAAAGAGTATCCTCACCGCCCTAAGCAAATCAGTAAAGTTTGGACCATCTAATTTGTTGTCAAGAATTGAGAAAAATTTTATGTTTGGATTCATTGTTCAACCTCAATATATGATAGAATTTGTTTAGACATTAATATATGTACATGCATTTAATATAAGATCTTTAATTAAACACATAATTCCTACTATTTTCTCGACATTTAAATAGCCCCTTCTATTAAAATTCTAGAAATTTGGTTGAACTAATTTTCCTTAGTAGGTAGAATCCATAGCCACTCATCATGACCCCCACTATCGCAAGTTAAGTCATAAATATATCTCCATGGTTAGAACCTGTCCATTTGCATCTCTTGCAATTGCTAATCCATTCAAGTTCTCTTTCTCATGACGTGCATACCCAATTGTATGACTCCTCAAATGTGTCTCTAATTTGGCATTAACTCTAATAATATGGACAACTAACCCTCTTTAGTTAAGGCATTAACCCCATCTAGACTCATGATCAAACACATGTTAAAGGAAAGCATGTTGTACATGTTCTTACATCCATTAATAAGTCTCGTATCACGACTTATGATGGGAAGAAATTTTACCACATTAATATTGTTGTAGGGATTTCATTGGTGTCACTGGTCTCACCCTAGTCTAGGTCTTATACAATGGACATGATTATGAAATAATAATTTTGGGCTATTAGGAATTATTAACTCTAAGGGAACATGCTTTGACTAGTACATCATAATCATTCCATTGTGCCAAAACTCCACATAGCATAAAAAAAACAAGGTCCGAGTTTAAATTCTTGCACCTATGTCAACATGTTTTAATTTAACAACTTAAACCACATTTGTAAAACAATATGGGAAATAAATTCCCATACTAGAAATCGATTAAGTTATAAAAATTGCTTAGGTATACTTGAATCTAATTCCAATGGTGACTTCCAGGTAGGAGAGGCCCCCTTAAAGTGAATGAGAAGCCTTGTCCATTCCTTGCCAAAATTACCATGGATAATTATGATTTAAAGATTTCATTCTTTAATTAAGTGAAGTATGGGACGACCCTTAGTTAAATCATTTACCCATGTGGTAAAACATTGCTAATTTTATATGATAATCACCTAGGCTAAGTTTGAGCAAAACCTTAATCTAGTTATCACATCATTTTCTTTAACAGGAATTGAAACCTAAGTCATGCATAACATTCTTTAATCAACTCATAGAAAATCACAATTTAACATATTATAATCAATCATGCATAGCATAAAGTAGGCTCTGATACCACTGTTGGTTAATCAAGATAGTAATTGAACATGCAAAGGTTGCAAGGTGGAATTTCAAAACTTAAAATTAAACTAAAGATCTCCTAAGCATTCCATGATTGATATAACCTAAGTTAAAACTTTCTATAGATGCTTTTAGGTTTGTAAACATACAAAAAAAACCTAGCATCTAAAGATTAAAACATTACCTATTAATGCATGCTTGATCTCTCTTTTGGTAGCGGCATTACCTTTGACCAATTTCAATTACACAAGCTTCCAAATAGGAGAGCTTTTATAACTTGATCCACATGGATCTTCACCGAACAAAACCTTGATGAGGTAGAAACTGTCACCAGACTCAAAAGCTTACTTAAACTTAGAGCATTCTAAAAGAACTCTTCAATTTGTTTGGAGAAACTTATGGAGGATCTCACACAACAAAAGAAGAAGAGAGTAAAAATCAGAAAGGAAATAAGCTCAAAGCTTTTTTGGTGTGTGTAAATAATGAGAGGCATGAATACCTATTTATAGGGAAAAACGGGGGAGTGTTAGACTCCCCCTCTAACTCTGCATGGGATAGGATAAATCCTATCCCATGTAAGCAGGTCAACCACGTGGATAGGGTGACCCCTGGGCTAACCAGTGAGTTCAATGAAGGAGCGGGCTTCCCTCATCAGCCACAAGCCCATGCTTCCGACCTGCGTGCTTTGCGGGTTTGCGGCTATGATAAGTGTATAATTACACTTATTATCATGATAATTTTACACATTAAACACTATAGTTTAAGTCATTTTTATACTTCATATAAAAGATTTCACGTGGTATGTAGTTATTTTTTATGCAAATGCAGGTACTAGGTAAATC